>BLSH010521620.1:874961-888257 GCA_018402905.1 Glandirana rugosa
GAGTATTGATTCCAGGAAGTCAGGGAATTAATCGAAACAACAGGAAGAGACTTGGGAAAGATCAAGGTCCTGTAGGAAGGACTCCTGACCACGGGTCTTGACCTGTCGTATAGGTCCACGTCGGAGTGGTCTCTGAACATCTCCCCCTCTTAATAACTAAATAGGGACCTCAAATAGGGGAAAAACTACGTACGATTATAAGACAACCAAAACGAACGCCGTCGAACCTTAACGTACGGTAACGACTCGGACAAGAGATGATCCTGGGGATCCAGGAAAAGGTAGGATCTAAGGGGGTCTCCGAGAGGGGGTAATGCATTTGGGTACCAAGAATATGAACGCAAACTACTCACTAGGGGGAGAGCCTCTGGGGGAATCTAGGATGGAAAAGGACCTAGGGGTCCTAGTAGAGAACAGGCTCAGCAATGGCATGCAATTCCAAGCTGCCGCAAGCAAAACCAACAGAATATTAGCATGCATCAAAAAGGGGATAAACTCCAGGGATAAATCAATAATTCTCCCCCTCTACAAGTCTCTGGTGAGGCTGCACCTGGATATGCTGTCCAGTTCTGGGCACCAGTCCTCAGGAAGGATGTCCTGGAACTAGAAAGGGTTCAGAGAAGGACAACAAAGCTAATTAAGGGACTGAAGGACCTTAGTTATGAGGAATGATTACGGGAACTGAACTTATTCTCTCTGGAGAAGAGACGCTTGAGAGGGGATATGGTTTCAATGTACAAATACTGTACTGGTGACCCCACAATAGGGACAAAACTATTCAGTGCAAGGGAGTACACAAAGACCATGCGGCCATTCATTAAAAATGGAGGAAAGGCGGTTTAACCTTATGCTGCTTAGAGGGTTCTTTACGGTAAGAGCAGTAAGGATGTGGAATTCACTTCCACAAACAGTGGTTTCAGCTGGGAGCATAGATAATTTCAAAAAACTATTAGATGAGCACCTAAGAGACCACAACATTGCGGGATATACAATGTAATACTGACATAAAAACACACACATAGGTTGGACTTGATGGACTTGTGTCTTTATACAACCTCACTAACTATGTAACAAAGTCTTGCAAGTATTGGAAAGGATTACTAGCCTGGGCATCATTGCACCAGTGCAGGAGGCTACCCCCTGGGTGTCTGCCATGGCAGCAGTAGTCAAGAAAGAGGGCACTGTCAGCATATGCATTGATCCTGTGCACCTCAATAAGGCTCTCCTGAGGCCTTATCACCCATTAAAAACTGTAGAGCAAGTGATCACTGACATGCCACAGGCAAATGTCTTCAGCATTCTAGATGCAAAATGTGGATTCTGGCAAATCCCTCTGGATTAGGAATCATCATTACTCACCATTTTTGACCCCATATGGGAGATACAAATGCTTACGGATGCCATATGGAATTTCAACTGGAAGCAAAGTCTTTCAGAGATGAATGGAACAGCTCTTTGCTGGACACCCATGTGCAATAGTCGTGGATGATATCTTGATTTGGGGATCCGCCATTGAGGAACATGACAAACTACTTAAATGCGTACTAGACCGCATCCGAGCCATCAATATGCAGCTCAACCCTACCAAGTGTCGCTTCAGGGTCTCCGAGGTGCCATAAATTGGACACCTTCTCACGGATACAGGTGTAAAGCCTAACCCAGAAAAAACCAAAGCCATTCATCAAATGCCTGCTCCAGAGGACAAACACGGATTTTTGGCATGACCAGTTAGCTCTTGCTGTTCATTCATCACTACAGTGAGAAAACATCTTCACTCTGTCAACTTCTGTGCCAAGATGCCGACTGGTGTTGGACTGAACAACATGCTGTTGCTGTTGATACATTAAAGAATGTAGAATGCAGAATTGACTAGTCCACCTGTCCTACAGTATTTTGATGTGCATAAGCCAGTGGTATTGTCTGCTGATGCTTCCCGGCATGGTCTTGGTGCAGTGTGTCTTCAAGATGGGAGGCCTGTGGCTTTTGCATCAAGAGCCCTCACTGAGACTGAAGCATGTTATGCACAGATTGAGAAGGAATTATTGGGACTAGTATTTGCCTGTGTAAAATTCCATGATTATATCTATGGAGGCCCTGTGACTGTGCAGACAGATCATCAGCCACTCATAACCATACTGAGAAAACCCCTGCATACAGCATCTGCATGCATCCAGCGAATGATGCTAAAGCTTCAACGTTACCACCTGAATGTAATCTATAAACGGGGCCGTGAACTGTTTGCTGTGGATGCTCTTTCACGCGCACACCTCCCCACTTCTGATAACTCTGGAACTATTGAGGATTATGATGTGTTGGCTCTGGATGAGGTGTTGTCATCCAGAAGGATTCAGGAACTAAAACAAGAAACACAGGCAAAGGTCACCTGTCAGCGCCTCATGGACATCATTCGCAATGGGTGGCCTGGCTCCACTAAGGAAATCCCACAGTATATCCAACCATTCTACTCTGAGGGATGAATTGACAGCGGATGATGGACTAATCCTGAGTGGTCAGAGATATGCAAGCCCTCACTCTCTTCAGAAATACTGCTTGACACAGGTCCAACAAGGCCATCCTGGCTTTCATACCAGCCATGTTTTGGCCCACTATATGAACTGAGATTGAAAGAAAATTTTCCAGATGTGCCCCATGCAATTCTCTACAACAGCACCAGATGAGAGAACCTTTAACTCTTCATAAATACCTGGCAGACCATGGTCCATCACAGCAGCTGACATATTTGAGTGGTCAAACAAGGATTATCTGGTCTTGGTAGATTCATACTCTGGCTGGTGGGAATTTGATGTCCTCCCAAACACTTGCAGAAACACAGTGATCAGGACATTCATATTCTCCACACATGGAATTCCCTATTAATTGATGACTGACAATGCAACATCATTTTCAAGTAGAGAATCCAAGAATTTGCTCACCAATGAGAATTTCAGCACATCACTAGCAGTCCCAATTACCTTAGATCCAATGGTCTTGCAGAATGTAGTGTAAGATCGGCTGAGCATCTCCTAGAAAAATGTGCACGTGATGGTTCTGACGTTTATGCAGCCCTGCTCAACCTCCGCAACACACCTAGGGATGGCATGCCTTCTTCGGCACAACCTTTACTACCACGACAAACCATAACTCTAATTCCCATGGTCCCATCCCAGCTCCTGCCAAGAGTTGAGACTGATGTTCAGGCTGCTTTATTTACACACATACAAAAAGGAAAGGTGAGCCATGAAAAATCGTCCAGATGTCTTTCTCATCTGGAGCCTGGGCAGGTGGTAAGGATGGAGACAACCGGTGGGTTTGACAAACTGGCCACGGTTCACGGAAAGGCCTGCCAACCAAACAGCTATGTTGTCCATTCTGATTGTAGGACCTATGTACAGAACCACCATCACATCCCACAGGTACCTGAATCATACTGTACTGCTGCTGCCCATGTGCTTATGATCACTTCAGGACCCCAAGCACAGCCACCTGCTGCTGTACCAATTGACCCTTCCAACATTGGATGTAACACACAACCACAACAACATTATGATGGCAACAGGCAAGAAGTTTCAGACTCGCAAGCCCCACAAGGTGTTACTCGATCTAGCTCGATCTAGAGGACTTTATCTGTCACAAAGACCTGAAGTGCCAAACTGTATGTTGTCTACTGGACGCTCGCGTTCAGCACATTACGGATCTGGTGGACAGATTACTAGGAGGGGTTGGAGAAGACTTCGGAGCTAAATTGAGGACTAGGACCTCAAAGGTAGTATTCTCTGAAATACTACCAGTACCTTGAGCCACATCAGAGAGGCAGCGGGAGATTACGGAAGTTAATAGGCTGAGGAGCTGGTGTAGTAAGGAGGGTTTCGGGTTCCTGGTGAACTGGGCTGACTTCTCAATCGGTTACAATAATTGAATAAAGCACTTAAACCTGAGGTAAGTATAGTAACAGTGGTGGCTGGTGAATTTTTAGGATGGGGGGTGCCAGGCCCTGTCCTTCCTTTTTGACCCATCCTACTTCTCATAAGCCCCACCCCTTATAGAATCCACCCACTCCATCCCCTGTATTCCACATATTGTGTCAGGAGTATACAGCTCAATATCACAGGACACAGTATAGAGGTCAGCATCACAGGTGGGGTATATTGCAGCCAGTCACACAGTATGCAGCCAGTACACATGTATTGTAAGCAATACACAGGGAGCCAGTACACAGGCATTGTAAGCAGTACAACAGGGAGCCAGTGCACAGGTATTGTAATCGGTACACAGGTATTGTAAGCAGTACACAGAGAGCTAGCACACAGGGAGCCAGTACACAGGTATTGTAGGCAGTAAACGGAGCCAGTACACAGGTATTGTAGGCAGTACACAGGTATTGTAAGCAGTACACAGAGAGCTAGCACACAGGGAGCCAGTACACAGTTATTGTAGGCAGTAAACGGAGCCAGTACACAGGTATTGTAGGCAGTACACAGGTATTGTAAGCAGTACAGAGAGAGCTAGTACACAGGTATTGTAAGCAGTACATAGGGACCCAGTACACAGGTATTGTAAACAGTACACAGGGACCCAGTACAGTACCTTTTCCTCGAGTCAGCCGCTCCCAACCCACCTCCACCCACCGCACTGTGACATAGCTAATCACTGGCTCAGGGCAGCCGATCAGTGTATGTATGTGCGCTTCTTTAGCACACATACATAGACTTTTAGGACTGACCAATAGGCTCATTACTTGCTGTCAGCAGAAATCAAAAAATCAATATACTGGTGCCTCCTTTAGGGGTTGGGCTGACTTTTTTTTCCTCTTCTTTCCCAGCAGGGAGGTGGCGCCCAAGCACCCCCTATTGACCAGCCGTCGCCGTATAGTAACAAGTCCTATTTGTAACCTGAGAACACCCACGAAGGAGGTGGCATACGTCCGGACAAAACTATGCGGCTTGTTCACTAATGCCAGGGGTCTGGTGGAAAAGATGGGAGAACCAGAAATACTATTGTATGAGGGGGATTTAGATTTTCTGGGAATTTCAGAGACTTGGTTCAACAGCTCTCATGATTGGCTGGCAACCATTGACATGGAGGGTAAAAAAAGGGAGAGGGGTATGCCTGTATATTAAAATGATGTACAAGTGAATATGAGGGACGACATCACTAATGGAGCAAGGGAGGAGGTGAAATCCTCATGGGTAGAGCTGCAAAGGGAGGAAACCAGGGGGAAAATATTACTGGGAGTATGCTATAGGCCCCCTAACCTTGGGGGGCGGACCTCCTAAGTCAGTTCGGAATGGCGGAAAGGATGGGAAGTGTCATAATGGGGGATTTTAATTACCCAGAAATAGACTTTACGGAAGGTAACGCATATTCGTCTAAGGCTCGCCATTTCCTAAATGTCTTGCAGGACAATTACATGGGTAAGATGGTAAATTAACCAACAAGAAACAAAGCGTTACTAGACCTACTGATTACTAACAATACAGACCTAATCATAGATGTGGAAATAAGGGGCAATTTAGGAAACAGTGATCACAGGTCAATTTGTTTCAGAATAAATCACACATATAGAAAACATAAGGGGAATACTAAGACACTAAATTTCAAAAGAGCTGACTTCCATAAACTACGCTCCTTGCTAGACGATATTAAATGGGACAAATACTAGGAACAATGAACACGGAGGAACACAGAGGAAAAATGGTTGTGCTTTAAGAGCATATTAAATAAGGGTATTAGCCAGTGCATCCCAATGGGAAATAAATTTAAAAGAGCTAATAAAAGTCCTGGGTGGTTCAACTCCAATGTAAAAGTGCTTATAAAAGCAAAGGAGAGGGCCTTCAAAAAATACAAGGCTGAGGGGTCACCATCAGCATTCCAACTTTACAAAGAATACAATAAGAAATGTAAGAGTACAATCAGGGAGGCTAAGATAGAACACAAAAGGCACATAACGGAGGAGAGTAAGGCTCCATTTACACGGGATGCTATTTCAACCTCCTTTGAACTCTGAAACTCTGAACTTTGAACTCCTTTTTTTTGACAGATAGAAGCCGGCGTGTAAAATGGCCGTTTTGACGCATTTAGATGCGTTTAGGATCGCTTTTTTGTTAAAAAAACTTTGTTTTTATGGAAACGCCTGTACACTAAATGGTCCTAGACATGAGTTACCGCATTTAGGCATGTTTACAAGCTGTTTGGAGTTTCAAATGCCTCTAAACTGGTGCCTGAACCCATTTTTTTGCGTTCCAAAAAAAGCCTTTAAACTCAACTGCCTGGAAACGACCTTAAACAAACCTGTGTAAATGTACTGATAAGATAACATAGAGGAAAATTCAGGGGCAGCTGAAAAAAACGCTGATTACAAAGGATCGAGAGATGGAGAAGAATATATTTTTCTCCTCAGACTTCACGAGGGAAACGGAGGGCTTCAGTAGGCAAAGCTGTAATGTTTATCCTCACGGTACATCACAAGAGGCACCGTCATGGCTAACAGAGGATAGAATTAGGAATAGACTTCAAAAACTTAACATTAACCGCTTTCCGACGGCTGATCGGCAATTGACGGCGACAATGTGGCTCTGTAACGCGAATCGCCGTCATACGAGCCACTGTGTCCGGGGGGGTCCAGGGAGCGGGTGCGGCGGCTTCGATTGCCGCCGGCCACCCGCGATGCCCCCCCGGAGCGAATGAGCGGAGGTCCGTGTATGTAAACACGGACCTCCGCTCTGTGTGAGGGGGAAGGGCTGTGATCACAGCCTTCCTGTAAGTGAAGGCTGTGACCACTTCCTTTCCCCAGCTAGGCAAGTCCCCCTACAGTAAGAACATGCCCAGGGAACACAGTTAACCCTTAGAGCGCCCCCTGCAGGTTAACCCCTTCACTGCCAATGGCATTTACACAGTAATCAGTGCATTTTTATAGCACTGATCGCTGTATAAATGCCAATGGTCCCAAAAAAGTGTCAAAACATTCCGACATGTCCGCCCCAATATCGCAGTACCGCTAAAAATCGCAGATCGCCGCCATTTTTAGTAAAAAATAAAAAAAAATAAAAACCCCAAAAATGAATTCTCATCATCCGTAAACGCGACCACTTTTGCGCAAACCAATCAATAAACGCCGATTGCGATTTTTTTTATCGCAAATATGAGGAAGAATATAAATCGGCCAAAAACGGTGAAAAAAAATGTTTTTTTTATATTTTTTTTTTGGATTTGTATTTTAGCAAAAAGTAAGAAATTTGGGTTTTTTTGCAAAATTGTCGCTCTTCTTTTGTTTATAGCGGCGATCAGAAATGACGCAGAGGTGATCAAATACCACCAAAAGAAAGCTCTGTTTGTGGGAAAAAAAGGACGCAAATTTCGTTTGGGTGCAACGTCGCACGACTGCGCAATTGTCAGTTAAAGCGACGCAGCGCCGAATCGCAAAAAGTGCTCCGGTCCTAAAGCTGGAAATCCTTCCGGGGCTGAAGTGGTTAATAAGTCACCGGGACCAGATGGCTTGCACCGAAGGGTCCTCAAGGAACTCAGTCAAGTAATTGCCAGACCAGGGTTCCTAATTTTTACAAGCAGTCTACTGACTGGTATGGTACAAGCTGATTGGAGAAAAGCCAATGTAGCACCAATATGCCAATATTTAGAAATAGTATGCAAGCTCTTGTAGGAAACAATAAGGGATTACATATAAGATTTTAGTAATGAAAACGGTATCATTAGCAGTAATCAGCATGGATTCATGAAGAATCGTTCTTGCCAAACCAATCTGTTAACCTATGAGGAGGTGAGCTGCCATCTAGACAAAGGAAGGCCCTTAGACATGGTGTATCTGGATTTTGCAAAGGCATTTGATACAGTTCCCTATAAACGTCTACTGTACAAATTAAGGTCTGTCAGCATGGACCAAAGGGTGAGTACATTGATTGAAAGCTGGCTACGGGAGCGAGTTCAGAGGGTGGTGATGAATGGGGAGTACTCGGAATGGTCAGGTGTGGAGATTGGGGTACCCCGGGGTTCTGTCCTGGGACAAATCCTGTTTAACGCATTCATTAATAATCTGGAGAATGGGATAAACAGCTCATTCTCTGTATTTGCGGACAATTCTAAACTATGCAGGACAATAATTTAATAGTTAGTAAATGAAAAGGTGGGCAACTACATGGCAAATGAGGTTTAATGTACAGAAATGTAAAATAATGCAGTTGGGTTCCCAAAAATATGAATGCAAACTACTCACTTAGGGGAGAGCCTCTGGGGGAATCTAGGATGAAAAAGGACCTAGGGGTCCTAGTAGATGACAGGCTCAGCAATGGAAGGCAATGCCAAGCTGCTGCAAGCAAAGCCAACAGGATATTGGCATGCATTGGCAGTCCTCAGGAGGGATGTGCTGGAACTGGAGAAGGTCCAGAGAAGTGCAACAAAGCTGATTAAGGGATTGGAGGACCTTAGTTATGAGGAAAGATTACGAGCACTGAACTTGTTCTCTCTGGAGAAGAGAATACAGTAATGGTGACCCCATAATAGGAATAAAACGTTTCCACGCAAAGGAATATAAATAGACGCGTCCATTCACTAAAATTAGAAGAAATGCAGTTTAATCTTAAACTGCGTAGAGGGTTCTTTATGGTAAGAGCAGTGAGGATGTGGAACTCTCTTCCACTAGCAGTGGTTTCAGCAGGGAGCATAGAGAATTTCAAAAAACTATTGGGTAGGCACCTAAACGACCACAACATACAGGGATATACAATAGTATATTGACACAAAAGCACACACACAGGTTGGACTTGATGCACTTGTGTCTTTTTTCAACCTCACAAATTATGTAACTATGAAACTTTCACACACTGACTCTTAATCAGCATTTTGCATTTTATAGTGTAGTTTGTCATTGTTCCTTGCTATGCTTCACTCCGTGTTGGTTCTATATTACACTTCATTTATATTTGCATATCTCTTTTTTAAAGGGGGAAAGATGTAGAATATGTACATGTTGTATTTACATAGATGTGTGAGGACCTGGGGGATGGAACAGGAAATAGGAAGTTATGAGGTAAAAACTAGAAGAAATACATTTTACATGTGGTTCTCTGCTGGCTGGAATAAACAAGCTCTTCACAATATTCATATGATTATTCATCATTGCCTCCACAAAAAATCTACAGAGCCCAAGCTTTACTGCTTTCTCTGTAATAAGGAAAAATTGTGGTCATTTCCCTGGCAGTGCAGTGCGGAAGGCTGTGTGCACTACGAAACTGGCTGAGCAGAGTTATAATTCTTCAGTAAAACTGCTCACAAATGTGTAATTCAGCTGTATGTTTGGCTGTCTGACTGCAGGTTCAGCTTGAAATGCTATTGATAACATAATATAATTTATGGTGCACTCACACTGGTCAATATTAACCTGAACCATGTCTGAATTAGATTGCCCCCCTCCATAGTGGCCTGCACTCGCAATAGGCCATTAGCAAGTGTTCCAGTTAATACTTACATTATCACTTCTGCCAACCAGACCAACAGTGATCCCTGATTTTGTGCTCTGTAATCTATGGAGAGTTCTGTGCATGGTTTCTACTCTCAGTGAAGCAAACCGAATCAGACCACAGGTGAACCCATGCATGGGACCTTCTCTTCCAAGTGGTCCAGGACATGGTTTGGAGCACTTACACTGCGCAAACAAACCACACTAAGGGGGTGAACCATGGCCAGGTTAAAATGGCCACTGTAAGTGCACCTTTCGGCCCACATTGCAGTGCTGTACAGAGAACATAATGCTATATCAGATCAATATCTGCCCAGAGGAGCTTACACTTGATCATCCCTATCACAGTCACTTATAGTTAATTCTAGGGAAAGTGGTCAGAGGCCTCTAGGGTAAAACTGCATCAAAAGGAATCCAACACAAACACTAGGAGGAACACACTCCATTCAGATGGAGTACTGAAGATAACTGACTGCAAAAACCCAGCACTGCAAAGATGCTAATCAGCCAGCTCTTTGTGCTAGTCTTGTTTAGGATTATTGCTTGCTCCGCCATACATTAACATTGTGTTAGGACATGATGGCTTGCAGCACAACCTGCTAACATTATCATGAGCTGATTCCATGAATATTCCATCCCCTCACAGCCCTTTAACATGCAAATTATCCTTCATCACACTTCGTTTTCTACATGTGCAGAATTTTGGCTTTCTTCAGGCTGATCTGGCTTTGACCGATGCTCCTTGTGTGTAATATTTTCATAAAACTGAACAGGCCCCACCCCATGTGAAATCTCCGGGCCCTCCAGCCAGGTCTGAATGAGGCAGTTTTCTGTCCACACACAGCAGGACCTGAGAGGGAACAAGCCAAGACAATGCACGCCATGAGATTACCTCTGCTGATAAATATGCTACTTACAAGACTTGTTTTTGTCTAGCTGCTAGCAGACAATTTTTATGTCTTCAAGCGGTTATCAGTGATAAAAAAGTCAGCATCAAAGATTAATCTGAGAATAATCTTCATGATTCAGACTGATGTTGTATTTTGCCAAGTGGTACATCTTATAAAAAATACCAAGGGCCGCGGATCCAGCAGTGCACTTTGGCTGTAGTTTGCAGACATTTTTTATGCCTACAGATGCAGCTAAAATATTTTTGATTATTGTTCAGTTGAACACGCAAAATATACAGCATGCTGCAGTTTAATTGCTGTGTGGAAACTAACCTTGCTACATGTGTGGAGTAGCTGTGCTGACATGTTACAGGCACTGGGTCCTGGAGTAGGAGGGATTAGGGAAGCTTACAAAAGGAGTAGAGCACAAAAAAGGCCCTCACCAGGGCTGTGTGGCTGATTTGACGCTTGTGACATCATTGACCTAATATGACCAATATTTGACTCATAGTGATACTAAAGGCTTGATTTTTAAACAAAAAAAAAAACCAACGTGTCATACTTACCTTACTCTGTGCAGCGCTTTTGCACAGTGGCCCCGAACCTCCTCTTCTGGGGTCCCCCAGCATCACTCCTCTTCTTCTCGAGTGCCCCATCAGGGAAGCGCTTTCCCTGGGGTCACTCGTGTGGGCGCGCTTAAGAGTCCTGCTGCTGCGTCCCTTGACACAGACAGCAGGACTCGGCCCCACCCCTACATCGCTGGACTTGATTGCCAGCAGCGGTAGCCAATGGCTCCCCTGCTATCAATCTATCCAATGAGGACCGGAGCCCGCAGCTTGCCGGCACTGTGAGTGGCTGGAGCTGCGTGACGTCACTCGCGAGAGCTCTTTGTTCCGAAAGCCAGCGCTGATTTTCCGGCCGCCTCCACCGGATCATCAGAGCGCATGCGCTGCTAACGTCCGCAGCTGCATGCAGGGCGAATATCTCCTAAATCATGTAGGTTTAGGAGATATTCATTTTACCTACAGGTAAGCCTTATTATAGGCTTACCTGTAGGTAAAAATCGTACATAGGGGTTTACTACCACTTTAATTAATAAATCTCCATTTTGAGAAATTCTGGTGCAGTCCCAACATAAACAACACAGATAAATGAGAAAAAAACTTTTTATGCTAATCCATGTAGGTAAAAACAACAGAGGTGTCACTTCTTCCACAGTGCAAACACCTATGTGCAGGGTGGCCTTTCACCTTAGTGCTGTGGGCATGTGTTGGGTACACAGACCCGCAAGCAATTCAAATCAATTTACACTCCCATGGAGGGTGAAAAGGGAAGGAAGGGAATGCCCAAAATAGTGTGATATCGTTTATAATAAAACCACTATTTATGAAGATCTCAATGGTATACACTCACATTTAAAAATTAAAAACGGTGCAAAACTCCATGAGCTGCAAGCTCATTCCTTCCTCTTTCACCCTCCATGGGAGCGTGTGTAGGATACAGCCATCTTCCATCAGAGATTGATATCCAGATGACCCCTATCCACCACTAGACATTGCTGGAGACTGGAAGGAACAGCTTGGAAGTGACCAGGAGGAATTGCTTGCGGGTCTGTGTACCCGCAGAGTTTCTCAAAATGGAGTTTTGAATTCACTGATATGAGGCTTTATTTTTGTTACAGCTTACATGACTTTTTCTTATTAGCAGCTTATCAGCACTCTGTGATTGTGTGTGGACACTTTATTATCTTTTTTGCCATTTACCTAGTGTTTAGCACTTGTATTACCACACCTGTATACCATCTCATATCACAGCGCAACACCACCACACACTATATTCACTCACCTGGGCACTGATTCACCCATAGGTGTTTGCAGCAGTGGATCGCAGTATTCATTTTTACTCATTCGCCTCTGTGGTAGCACAGGAGTACCCCAGACATTTTTAATCATGGCAAAACCACACCATATTTATGTGCCATTAAAAATGAATGGCAGCCAAACACGCATGGTGCGTTTTGCCACTATTTCAGTGCGATTTGGTATCATGGGCAGAATCACAGCGCCCGAGATCCCAAAATGCCAGATGTGAACGGGGACTAGCTGTTAGGCCCCATTCACACCTGAGCGTTTTGTAGCTTGAAGCTCAAAAATGCTGGAAGAGAAAAAAATAAGTTATTCTCTATGGTGACGGTTCACATCTCCACTCCGAGCCGCCTGAAGCTCAAACAAGTTCTGGAGGTATTTTTGTTGCGCAAATCGGGCAGATTTGTGCGTTTGTATTCCCATAGAAATGACACGACTTTCTGCTCAAATGAAAAAAAGTAAAAAATAGTAATAATATATAAATAAATAAATGTAAAATATATACACAAATAACTAAAATCATCATAAATAAATAAAATAAATGAATAATATGTAAGAATACATTAATAAATAATAATTAACCTCTAACCTTAATATTAAATACATTATTATTTTTATTAGTATTAATAATAATAATAATAATAAAACAACAACACTCAAACTCGAACAAAACAATACATTATTATTAATAATAATAGTAATAATAACATTTTATTGTGTTAGGGTGTTTAGTTATTTATTATTATTTTATTTAAGGGGTAAGGGTTAAAGTTAAGGGTTAATTATTTATTTATTGTTACTTAGTATTAATTTATTGAATTTATTTATTTTATATTTATGATTTTTATTTGTGTATTTATTTTACATGTATTTATTCATTTATTATTATTCAGATAATAATAAATAAAATAAAATAATAAAAAAAATAATAAATAACCCTAAACCCTAACTGAACTCTAACCCCTTACCCTAATGAAAAAACATTATAATAAATGAATAATAATAAAAGAAGAAATAAAAGCTAATAGAATAGCTAAAAAAGCAACAAATGATACAACAGATAATAGTTTTCTCT
>BLSH010521620.1:900980-911625 GCA_018402905.1 Glandirana rugosa
ACGAAAGTCTTTTATATACTAAACCCCCCAGAAAATGTTTGAGACTCTCGACATTCCCTTTTTACTTTTGGAAGTCTAAAAAACTCTTTAAACCTATAAATGTAAAAAACGCATACAAGCTAAAAGTGGTAAAGCGTGTTTCCGCGTTAAATTTTAAATGTTTATAACCCATAATTGAGTTATGTCCAATCGAAAATATAAATCATCCCGTAAACATTTTACCCGACACAAAAATAGACGATTATTACTAATATCACATAAAAATCGCTTTTTTCCCTAAAAAACATATTGAATGGCATTTTAGTGACTGTCTGTGTCGCCTACGCTTTTGTTTGTTTTTGCCTAGTCTACTCCTAGTAGGATGAGCATAACCCCATGTGTCATAAGAAGGCTGTGTCTGTCAGTGATTTTACGGTAAGTTATACAAAAAATCCCTTTTTTCGCTAAAAATACACTATAATCATTATTAGCAGATAAAAACACAGCCCATTTTACAAATGCCCTACTAAATATAAAAGCTAACCTGTATTGAGTTAATACCCAATATTTGTAAATTTTAAATTGCGCCTTTGTGCGAAATGGTGAAAATCGAACATACGCAAAAAATGTAAATATCCAAATTTCTCAAAAAATCTGAAGGTTTTCATTTTTCCCTTACAGCTCTCAGAGTTTGTAAAAGACCCCCCAAATCATATATTTTCTGAAAGCATAGGACTAGTAGAATAAAAGAAGGTGCTACTGATTTTTAAGGCCCCACGATATTTGCGCGAATGTTTACCAAAACAATATTTTCTCTAAAAATACACTACAATCATTATTAGCAGATACAAACAGCACATTACAAAATTCCTACTAAATATCAAAGCTAAACCTGTATTGAGTTAATAAATAACAAATATTTATACATTTTAACCTTGCACATTGCACCTTTTTACCAAATGGTGAAAATTGAACATACATAAGACTATAAATAACCAAATTTCTCTAAAAATCTTTTTATTTCACTTTTTCACTTACAGCTTTCAGAGTTTGTAAAAGAACCCCCCCCCCAAAAAAAACAATACATTTTCTGAAAGAATAGAACCAGTAGAATAAAAAGGGAGGTGATTTTTAAGGCCCCACATTATTTGTGCAGATGTTTACCAAAACAACATTTTCACTAAAATCATTATTAGCAGATACAAACACAGCAATTTTACAAAATTCATGCTATGTGTCTCCTAAATATAAAAGCTAACCCTGTATTGAGTTAATAAATAAAAAATATTTGTAAATTTTAAATTGCGCCTTTTTGAGAAATAGTGAAAATCGGAAGTACGCAAAAATTTCTCTAAAAATCTGGAGGTTTTCTTTTTTCACTCACAGCTTTCAGAGTTTGAATAAGACCCCCAAACCATATATTTTCTGAGAGCACATGGCCAGTAGAAAAAAAGGTGCTTCTGATTTTTAAGGCACTGTGATATTTGTGCAAATGTTTATCAAAACAATATTTTCACTAAAAATACACTAAAATCATTATTAGTGGATTCATACATGGCAAGATTTACAAAATTCCTGCTAAATTCCTAGTAAATATAAAAGCAAAACCGGTATTGAGTTAATAAATATCAAATATTTGTACACATTTAAATTGCACCTTTTTGTGAAATGGTGAAAACTGAAGGTACGCAAAACCGTAAATAAAAACAATTTACTCTAAAAATCTGGAGGTTACCGGTTTTCACTTACAAATGATAAAATTAAAAGGGGGGGTGATCCCACGCAAAAAGGCCCCAAGTAGCTTCTAGTGTTGGGATTAACGTGCGTTGAAGATGGAGCAGGGGTGTGCTTATAGATCCCTATATTTGGCTGCTACCCCCACTTAGACACTGAAGGTGCCAAGTATGAAAGGTTAACAGATACGGTGGGATGGTGCTGCCACTTATATCAGTATAATGTGCAAAACTGGAAAAAGGTATTTTACATTGCCATCAGCAAAGTGCTGTGGTGCATTAAAGTGCTGTAAAGTTAGTAGTGTAGGTATTTTGCTACTGCCAAATGTGTAAAAATGTTACAAAGTGCAAAGTGGTCGCAAAGTGCCAAGTGGTGATGAAGTGCAAACATAAATGTAAGGTGCTAGAAACAATATTAGGTACTCCTATTCAGTGCCTACAATATATATATATATATATATATATATATATATATATATATATATATATAAAAAGGTGCCTAATGTATAACACAGCTATAAATGAAATAAATAAATATGATATAATACCAAGGCTGTGAAAGCAAATAAATATTTAAAATTCAGTTCTCAGTTCAAGTGCTTAAATGAAACACCAATATCTGGACCCTTCAGGGCTTCTTATTGCATTCCAAAGCGTCCTGCACCATATGCAGTGTGTTCCCTGAACAGCGCAACCCCACTGTGTATGCCAAGAGCTCAAACTCGCTGTGTATGCCGAGAGGAGGATGTCCCTACTGGTGTTCTGTGGCGGCCGTTTTAAACAAAGACATCCGACCCATAGATCCTTATGAGAATGAAGGAAAACGACTCCATAGTGTAACACCACTATAGTAATGTAAAACGATCAGGTAGATGTACTCACACATTTGAAGTCAGAACAGCGCCTGTAAGGTTACCGCTACTGTGTGTCTGTTCCGAAGGTAGCGTGGTGACGCACCGGCTCCACATTACGTGCTTCGTCATCCAACGTCATCGGAGGCGACCGTTTTTCACATACAGCTTTCAGAATTTTAAAAGACCCCTCACACTAGACATTTTGTGAAAGCACATGACCTGTAGAATAAAAAAAAATGTGCTACTGATTTTTTGGGCCCCGTAAAAACTGTTCATCAAATCGCTATTTTCACTAAAAATACACTAAAATCATTATTAGTGCACATAACTTACAAAATTCCTGCTAAACTGCCACTAAAGCATCATTCACATGTGGCATACTAAAGTGCATGCCCTTGAAGGGCCGGTGTTTACCTGCACAGGGATGCACAGGTGTTCCATGCATCCCCGTACAGGCATGTCCCATTTATGTCAATAGGGATGCAACGGCTGCACAGGCATAGCTGCTGTTCCCAATCTGACATCCATGTGGGTGTGGTTGCAGGATCCCGAACGCAGACAGTGTGGGTTCAGGCACATGCACTCGGACCTACATGGATGTCAAATTGGGAGCAATGACTCTGTTCATGCAGTTGCTACATTCCGAATGACATGAATGGGACTGCGTGCACAGGGATGCATGGAACACCTGTACATCCCTGTAAAGGTAAATATGGCCTTGCAGGGAAATACGCTGTGTATGCCCTGTGTGAACAAGGCCTTAGGCCCCTTTCACACAAGCAGACAGATTAGGTCCGCCTGTCCGTTTTTCAGGCGGGCCCAACTGGACCACCCATTGTTCTCTATGGAGAGGCTGATGTAAACAACCCCATTCCCTATCTATCTAGCAGATCAGATTGGATGGCATCGGATGGAAACAGACAGGCGATCTGTGTCCGTGTTCGCTCTGCATCAGCAGAGCGGACACCGACCTGTCATCCGCCTGCTCAACAGGGATCAGCGAACAGATCCCCCGCTGAGCAGGTGGATCTGCTTGACACTCCATGTGAAAGGGGTCTTAATGTTTTTACAATGATATTTTTAAATATTTTTTGTTCGTATTTTTTTTTTTTTGGGGGGGGGGGGTCTTTGGTGAGATATCAGAGGTCTAAACAGACCCCCTATATCTCTTTTTTGAGAAAGAGAAAGGAACCGAAGTCCCTTTCCCTGAGCTGCACATTACATGAATGAAAAAGGAGTCTGTATAGAGTCTCCTTATTCATTCATAAACTGGCACATACTAAACACAGTTTACTTTACTCAGTTATCAGTGGACACAGCAGCGATCCGTAATGATTGTTGCCAATGTCTACTGGGAGGGGGCTGGTAAACACATTTACACACGTTTACCAAGCCTCCCAGCCCCAACCTCACCACCCCCTCCCCCACACTCTCCAGCCTGAGCAAGCATCCAGCTTGCTGGAGCTTAGTGTGGGCACAGCTGCAGGTGGCGGGAGGGGATGGAGGGATGCTGTTCAGAGAGTCGGAGAGGTGGGGGCCATTGCAGGGGGAGGAGGGATGGTGGTGATCTTAGTGGTGGGGGGACATATCTTGATCCCCTCTAAACCCCTGCAGCACCTGAAGTCGGCGAGAGTGGCAGAGGAGGGAAGCCGGCTTCTGAGGGTAGCTGCAGGGGGCTGGATCGGGTGTGGGGGAGGAAATCAGTGCTGGGGCAGGAAGAAGGGTGATAAAGGACATAGGAAAGAAGAGCAGAGGGAGCTGCTTTAGAGAAAGGGGAGCAGCGGAAGATGGAGAGGCTGGGGACAGGGAAGCGGCAGCATGGGGGGGGTCACATTTGAGCTGAATAACTGAGTTATAGGATTGTTCAGCAGAGTCTGCTCAACAGTTCTACTATAAGTTTATGGTCACTGAAGTGACCATGAGTTTATAGCAGAAGGAGGAATGAGGTCCGTGCAGCGTATGGACCTGACATTGAAAAGGTTAACCTTTACTACTGCTCATTGCTGCACTTGAAATAGTTTTGCTACTGTTTTTGCTGATCTGGATGTCAAATGTCATCTTATGCCTACTGCTTACTGTTAATCACTTGGTAAACTAAATTGTGTTATTACCATTGAAATCTGTTTTATGCTTCCTAGTTACCAAGCATATTGGCTGACAATATATTAAATTTGCCTTTGGTGGCTGTTTTCTTTGATATAGCACTACTATTGGGTACTAAGTATTAGTTATTTTTCTGGGGACATCCCAAAATATGGGATTTTCTTTTACTTTCTCTTTCAATGATAATGGTAAACAGGTCAAATAGAGAGGGTGAATCTCCTTAAAGGGAACACAAACAGTAATAAAAACTGACAGGTGTTCTAATCCCTCTCCACTCTATCCAAAAGTAAAATAAAAGAATTGCCTTTAGTTATATTTTAACCACTTGCCGACCACGTCATATAGAAACACGGTGGATCAATTGTTCTGGGAGAGCGTACTATAAAGTCCTTCCAGAAATGCGCTCCCGCGCGCCCCCTGGGGCGAGCACCCAGGAGCATCCGTGACCGCCGCGTCCGTGAGATCCTGCGCATCACGGATCGCGGTAAATGGCCGCTCGCAGTGGGCGTTTGCCACGTGATCGATCTGTCAAATAACGGAGCGATCAGATGTAAACAAGCCAGCGGACCTCCGGCTTGTCTCTCCCCTCTCCGCACCAATGGGTGCAGTGTGAGAGGAGAGGGGGGAGAGATCAGAAGCAGCAGGTGCCAGTCTGGACCTCCCATCCATTCATCCATGCTCACCCATCCAGCCTCATCCATGCTCACCCATCCAGCCTCATCCGTCACCCATCCAGCCATGCTCACCTATGCATCCATGTTTACCCATCCAGCCATGCACATGCATGCATCCATGTTCACCTGTTCAGCCATGCTCACCCATGCATCTGTCTTCACCCATCCAGCCATGCTCACCCATGCATCCGTGTTCACCCATGCATCTGTGCTCACCCGTTCAGCCATGCTCACCCATGCATCCGTGTTCACCCATCCAGCCATGTTCACCCATGCATGCATGCTCACCCATGCATCCGTGCTCACCCATACAGCCGTGCTCATCCATCCAGCCTCATCTGTGCTCACCCATGCATCTGTGTTTCCCATGCATCCGTGTTCATAAATGCTCTGCAATCCATCTGTGCTCACCCATGCATCCGTGCTCACTCATCCACCCGTGCTCATCCATGCATCCCTGCTCACCCATGCAACCGTGCTCCGCCATCCATCTGTGCTCACCCATGCATCCATGCTCAGCCATGCATCTGTGCTCAGCCATGCATCCATGCTCAGCCATGCACCCGTGCTCTGCCATCCATCTGTGCTCACCCATGCATCCGTGCTCCGCCATCCATCTGTTCCTTACCCATGCATCCGTGCTCAGCCATGCATCCATGCTCAGCCATGCACCCGTGCTCAGCCATCCATCTGTGCTCACCCATGCATGTATGCTCACCCGTGCATCCGTGCTCCGCCATCCATGCATGCTCACCCATGCATCCGTGCTCAGCTATCTCCATCCGTGCTCAGTCATCCCCATCCATGGATCATCCACCCCCATTCATGCTCATTTATGCTTTATGCATGCTCATCCATACCAGATCAGTTTTCATCCGTGACACATCCATGCCACTACAGTGCCCATCCATGCCACTACAGTGCCTCACAATAGTGTAATAGGTAGTCAAACTAGATTTGAAATGTATGCCCATAGAACGCCTGGCGATGCTCCCTGCATGTTGGGCCTCTGTATGTGGCCAGGCTGTGTAAAAGTGTCACACATGTGGTATTGCCATACTCAGGAGTAGCATATATACAAATATATTTTGGGGTATAATTTTTGCTAGGTACATGCTCTGTGTTAGAAATATTGAATAAATGGACAACTTTGTGTAAAAAAAATGCTTTTTCATTTCTTTTCCACATTTTCCATAAACGTGTGGAAAAAAAATGACATGTTCAAAACACTCATTATGCTTCCTAGAATATACGTTGGGGTATTTACTTTCCAAAATTGGGTCATTCTTTGGGCGTTTCCATTGTCCTGGTGCTCCAGGACCTTCAAAAGTGCAAGAGGTAGTCAGGAAATTAGATGTGTAATTTATGTCCCTAGAACACCTGATGGTGCTCTCTGCATGTTGAGCCTCTGTATGTGGCCAGGCTGTGTAAAAGTCTTGCACATGTGGTATCGTCATACTCAGGAGGAGTAGTATAATGTGTTTTGGGGTGTAATTTGTGGTATGCATATGCTGGGTGTAAGAAATAACCTGTTAATAACAATTTTGTGAAAAAAACTGAAAAAAAATTCTTAAATTTTCAAAGAATTGTGGGAAAAATTACAACTTCAAAAAACTTGCCATGCCTCTTACTAAATACTTTCTTTCGAATGTCTACTTTCCAAAAAGGGGTCATTTGTTGGGTATTTGTACTTTCCTGGCTTGTTAGGGTCTCAAGAAATGAGATAGGCCGTCAGTACATACATTTTCAGTGATTGGCACCATAGATTGTAGACTATAACTTTCACAAAGACCAAATAATATACACTAATTTGGGTTATTTTTACCCAAATTTTTTTATGTAGCAGTATAAATTTTGGCCAAAATGTATGAAAAAAAAATACTAATTTGCAAAGAAAAATGCATTTTGTTACAACATTTTCGGTCGCTTTCCATTTATAGTGCAAAAAATAAAAACTCCATTGGTGACTAAAAGGACAAACATTTCATATGGGTACAGTGTAGTATGACTGAGTAATTGTCATTCAAAATGTGAGAGCACTGAAAGCTGAAAATTGGTCTGGTTAGGGAGGGGGTTTAAGTGCCCAGTGGTCATGTGGTTAAATCCACCTCCTGTGAGCCCAGAATGTCAGAGGCTGATAAAAAAAAATAGTTCTGCAACTAAGCTGGTCAGAGCTGGTTACTTAAAGTAGTATTAAATCCAAAACTAAAAATATAATATATTTCAGCTTACCAATCATTAGATTTAGTGACTGCATTCGTTTTCTTTTTATAGGCTTTTCCCCTTCTGTTTTCTCCTGGTGGTCTGGCCAGTAACACACCTCCTGTATTATACAGACACCACTCTGGATGAAGGAGCACAGGGGACAGATTTAGACAGCAGCATTGTCAGTCTGGGGGGGAGGAGTGTTAGGCTGCCATACATGATTTATGTTTATTTTTTTGTGCAACCAGCATGCTGAACGGAAAAAAAAAAATGTGGATCCCCCCATTCAAACATTTGATGTGAATGGGGAAATCCTTCCCGGTGTAGTGTTTTTTTAAAGTGGTGAGCCTTCCCCGCTATCAGAATACAATTATCAGTGTTACCGGCTATAGCTGGTGGCAATGATCACTCAGGAAAGACTCGACAGACTGGTTGTACACTTAATAGATCAGCTTGTATACAACCAGCCTGCCCATGTATGGGCCATGAACTGGCTAAATTTGGATCCATGTATGGCGGGCTTAAGAAGTACTAGCAGATTTAAATACAGTAACAAATTGAAGCTAAACTCTAGCTAACACTTTATAGGCAGTTACAGCAACAGTTTTTTTTTACCTTTTGGTATAAAGGTTTACATAAATATATAAAACTGATCATACCCTGTCAGTATTAATCTAAACCCTTTAACTGCAAAAGAGCTTTTCTGTTGACAGACTTACTGGCTGGATCATCAGGTGAACAAAAATATAATAAATGTTTGCTTTTGGATTTAATACTTCTTTAAAGCCCAACTCCGGGTAAAAAAAAAAAAAAGTTTTCAATTTCAGTGGGGCTGTGCCCGCACTGCAAGGGTTAACTGCTTGTTTTGTCCTGGGGAGAGTAGAAAGCCTATACTCATCTGATCCTCCATTCCACAGGCGAACAGTGCTCACCCACAATGCAGCGGTGGGCTGTTCCTGATGGCCTAACGACCAGAGCAGAGCCGCGGGGACTGGTCTTGTGTGGGGAAGATCAGGTAAGTACATCTCCGTTCTCCAATCCGTTAGACAAAAATGAGAAATGAACCCTTGCAGTGCGGACACAACCCCCTGCAAGAGAAAACTTTTTAATCTGGAGTTGGGCTTTAAAATTCCCCTTCAGAAAGTTGTGTACAATTATACATCAGCCAACCAGTGGAAATAAATCATTCAGCTTCCTGGAGGAAAATGCAATAAGGAGAAATTGACAGCTGACATCCAACTGCCATTTTACAACAATACAGTTCCACAGGTCAAAAAAGTGCCCCCCAACGCATATAAAATGTATGGCTTAAATTAAAAACCAACTACTTCTAACACCTGTTCTGACTAACCTGTGTAAGAAAGATCTGTATAGTTCCCTATTTTTTTTTAATAATGTTTTATTAATTTTTCTAAATGCACAAAACAATAACAGACATTTCAGGCTGGTGCAACGTCTTATGTCAAAACCAACACAGGTAATCTGGAGAAAGACACAGTTTCAAAAATTCCCAGTGAGAGGTAGTCTAAGCCGCCTCCTCACCCGGCATAAGTGTGTGTGTGTGTGTGTGGGGGGGGGGAGTAGGAAAAGCGGGGGAGGGGGTAAGGGGGGGGGGGACTGGACAGGATAGATGGGGGAGGGTTGGGGGGTCATTCAAGTGAGAGAATACAAGTCAAACTGGGGACAAAGCAACCCTTACTTAGGCAGCACATTCAGATAGCTTCCACAGCCGAGGAAAAAGTTCAGTTGGACTTTCCAATCTCGGCCCTAGATTCTAACTAGGTGTCCTGTGGGCCCACTTCATTGCAAAACGTTTATGTTTAACCACTTTCCAACCAGGCCAATTCTGACATTTCTCTCCTACATGTAATAATCATTGTTTTTTTTCTAGAAAATTACTCAGAACCCCCAAACATTATATATATATTTTTAGCAGAGATCTTAGGGAATAAAATGGTGGTCATTGCAACTTTTTATGTCACGCGGTATTTGCACAGCAATTTTTCAAATGCGTTTTTTTTGAAAAAAAAGTTTTATGAATTAAAAAAAAAAACAGAACAGTAAAGTTAGCCCAATTTTTTTGTATATTGTGAAAGATAATGTTACGCCGAGTAAATAGATACCCAACATGTCACGCTTTAAAATTGCGCCCACTCAGGATATGGCGCCAAACTTTGGTACTTAAAAATCTCCATAGGTGATGCGTTAAAATTTTTTACTGGTTACATGTTTAGAGTTACATTGGAGGTCTTGGGCTATAATTATTGCTCTTGCTCTAACGCACGCGGCAATACCTCACATGTGTGATTTGAACAACATTTACATATGCGGGCGCAACTAACGCGTGCGTTCGCTTCTGTGCGCGAGCTCGCGGGGACGGGGCGCTTTAAATTTTTTTTTTTTTTTTAATTATTTATTTTACCTTTTTTTTTTATTTTTTACACTTTCTCTTTAAATTTTTTTTTTTGATCACTTTTATTCCTATTACAAGGAATGTAAACATCCCCTGTAATAGGAATCTTGCGTGACAGGTACTCTTTATGGGGAGATATGGGGTCAATAAGACCTCACACCTCCCCTCTAGGCTGGAAAGACCGAGATCTGAAAAAAAAAATGAGCGATCTCGGTCTTTTCCGCCGAGTTCACGGCATTGTTTACATCCTGTGACCCGGACGTGACGTCATACGTCGCGCCCGGGCCTCCGAGGCACATTGAGATGACTGGTGACCATCTGGTCATCAGTCATCACTACGCACAGCAACCGCCGGTGACGGATCTGTTCTCCGGGCCGCCGATGGCACGAGCGGCCCGGGAGAAGCACCGGAGGGCGGCGGGAGGGGGGGGCATCCCCTCCCGCTGCCGATAAGAACGATCAAGCGGCTGAACTGCCGCTATGATCATTCTTATGGTGCAGGGAATCACCGGCGGAAAAAAATGATACCTGAATGATGCTGGTAGGTGCCGGCATCATTCAGATATCACCACTCAAAGACAAGGACGTCTTTAGACGTCCGGCGGTCGGGAAGTGGTTAAGTGGGTCAGGGGAGGAGAGATCCAATTTCTCAAGGTTGTACAGTTTCTCCAAGTCCTTGTCTTC
>BLSH010521620.1:916808-940626 GCA_018402905.1 Glandirana rugosa
TCATGTCATCTTCCCCTTCTTAAGGGGGGGTGGCGGACGGACCAGTCCCCGGCTTAGGGTAAGGCTATTAGTACCCTGCTAGGCTTTCCACGTGCAGTATAAAATACAAACAAGTTACTGCATGATAAACTTAGAGCACAATGCAGCGGAGCATACATTACCAACAGAAGAAGAACGAAAAGATGGGTGCAGGCGGAAGTCCTGGCCTTGGGGAAGGCGAATCAGTGATCATAACTTTTTGGTGTCTGTAGGTCTGAGACGGATAGTGATGAAAGTACTGCATTCACGCTCTGTGTCCGCGATTTGAGAGGTCAACCAGTCGCATCCTCTTTGCGGGGTCTTTCCATGGGCTTCTTCTCTCCCTAGAATCTCCAAGGGTTGGAGAGGGCTGTGGCACAGTTGTGTCCATTGGAATTTGGAGGTGTGAATGCAAAAATTGCAACGCTTCTTCCGGGTCAGAGAAGGATTTGGGGTCTCCCTTGTGGTCGGCGAATTTCAGTATCGCTGGAAATGCCAATGTAAATTTGATTTTTTTTTCTCAAAGAGAATTGCACAGATAGGTTGGAAGGCCTTTCGTTTTCTTGAAACCTCCAAGGAGTAGTCTGCGAATACCAGGAGTTTATGGCCTTCTATCTGTAGGGCCTTCGAGTTGCAGAAGGAGCGAAGGATATTGTATTTATCCGCATAGTTAAGGTAGCGCACAATCACCGGTCTTTGGGTGTGTCTTTCATTCGATGGAGCTCCCATTCTGTGTGCTCTTTCCACTGTACATTGCCCGTTAATGCCCAGAGCTGCAGGGATGTGTGTAGCACAGATGTCCGGCAGTGCGTCTTGATGTATGGACTCTGGAAGGCCGAATATACGTAGGTTGTTCCTCCTACTGCGATTTTCTAAATCATCCAGTTTATCAAGCAGGTACTGCTGTGTTTGTTTAAGATTTTGATTATCAGTAAAGGAGGATTGCAAGTCGTCCTCTATGTCTGAGACCCTGGATTCCAGCTCACCTATGCGCTTTGTGTGCTCCACCATCTCCTTCCTGAGCTGGGTGATTCCTGCTGCTACTGCTCACTCCACTGCCACCGTTATGGAGGGTGTCAGGAGCGCTGCCACCGCCTGGGCCAGTCCCTCTAGCTGGCCATCCAACTGGGGAGGGAGAGCAGGTGCAGAGGGTGAGCCCTGGTGATCCTCTGGCACCTGAGACTGTGGCATGTGAAGCGTGGACGGAGCTCTGTCCGCCATTTTGGCTGAGCGTGTATCACGTACCGATCCATCCGCCAGTATTCTGCAGGTACAGGTCGTTGTCTGGGGTGTGCCTGGTGGTCAGTCAGGGGTAGAAGCAGGGATTTGTATGCCTGTATGGCCAGAGCCGCCGTTCTTCACACCCTCACATGCGGCACTGGAACCGGAAGTTAGTTACCTATTTTTAAGCTGCTCCTGTGTGGTCACGTCGTCAGACTTCCCTTTGTCGCCTAGCAGCGAATGCAGGGGAAAGGATTGAGCCATGACAACAGATGGACCATATGAGCCTTTGGGTGGCATCACTGATCCCAGGCATTGCCAGCCATTGTTGAATTCTCTCTCCTCTCCCCTGCTGTTGCTGACTGGCACAGGGGATCAGGTGTAAGTAAACAGAGCTTTCTTACGTTTGTCAGACTAGGTGTTAGGAGGGTGGAGGGAGCAATTTTAAGAGTAATTATATTTTGTCTGGAATTCTACTTTAATTTCCCCTTTTTAAAATATACATTTTGGATGGGCTGATCCTTTAGAGCAGAGATCTCCAAAGTATGGCCTGGGGACCACATCTGGCCCATTAGTACATTTTTTCCAGCCCGCAGCTTGAGTCCTCAGACTCACTGCAGGAACAGTCTCTGCTCAAGCTTTGTCAGTTTTTGGGACCTGCACTGCATACTCACCCCTTGGCAGTATGCCTTGCAAGGCCCACAACTTGACAAAGGCCACCCTACCCGGCACCGCACTGTGTTGTTGGTTGCTAGGACTGCTGGTGTCGTAGTAAACAATGAAGTACTTCAGCGCAGACCTGCCGCTCCTCCTGGCTCTTGCCCCACTGTTAACATCCGTGTCTTTTACTGCTGTAATTTTGCATACAGCGTGCCTGTTACAAGCGGGATGAAAGCCGGGAGGTTCAGCAGATCTACACTAAAGCCAGTCACATCATTGTCTAATCAGCATTAAAGTGGTTGTCAACATGTGACAACCACTTTAACCTACAGGTAAGCCTATAATAAGGCTTACCTGTAGGTACCCTTCATATCTCCCAAACCTGCACGGTTCAGGAGATATGCAGTGTACTAGATGTGCCGATGTCATTTCGGCACATGCGCAGTGAAGAAACGGCCTCAGTACCGTTTCTTCACTGAGATCGTGCCATGACTGGCGGCTCCCGCTTGCATGCGAGGGAGTGATGTCACGTGTCTCTGGCCAGTCACATAGCTGGAGATCGCGGCCCCGGAAGGAAGAAGAGCTGAAGATGCAGCCTGCACAGGGGACAGCGCTGGACGTCGCAAGCTTCGTTTGCAGGTAAGTGACACATAATGAGCTACTATGCAATGCAAAGTAGCCCATTATGCTTCTACTTTGCAGGGGAATGTAGAGGAAGTAAACCCCATGAGGATTTACTTCCTCTTCAAAGGCACATTGTACAGCGGTAAAGGGCACTGATGTAAGGGGGAAATGTGAGGTAGGCACAAATGTGGGGGGAACTGATGAGGATACAAAAGTGCCAGGGGGGGTTGGGTGTTGTTTCTCTGATGGGGACACAAGTGTGGAGGGCGCTCTGAGGGGGACACAGATGTGCTGAGCGGGAAACAAATGTGCAGGGGGGCTCTAATGGGGACATAAATGTGCAGGGAGCTCTAATGGGTACATAAATGTGCAGGGGGCTCTGATGAGGACACAAATGTGCAGGGGGGGCTTGAATGGGACACAAATGTGCAGTGGGGGCTTTGAAGGGGACACAAATGTGCAGGGGGGCTCTGATAAGGACATAAATATATGAGGAGATTCCGATGGGTACACAAATGTGCAGGGAGGGCTGTAATGGGTACACATGCATTGGTAGGGCTCTGATGGGGATAAAAATGTGCAGGAAGACTGATGAGAACATAAATGTGTGTGTGTGTGTGTGGGGGGCTCTCATGGGGGACACCAATTTGAGCGGAGACTCCAATGTGTGATGGGAATACGAATGTGAGAGGAGACTGATGGGGACACAAATGCATGGGGGGTTTCTGATAGGGACACCATCACCCATCAGAGTTTACCTGCATATTGAAGACACAAATGTGCAGGGAGACTGTGATTGGGACACAAAGGTACGGGGAGACTCTGATGGGGACCCAATGTGTGCCGGCTCTGATGGGGACACCGATTTATGAGGAGACTCTGATGGGTGATGGGAGCACAAATGTACTCTGGTGGGGACATCAGTTTGTGGGGAGACTCTGATGGGACTGAGAACACAAATGTATAAGGAGAATCTGGTGGGGATCAAATGTCAAGTGGGAATGGGACACAGATGTAAGATCTCATGCACTCTGGAAGTTTAGTTCCGATGCATGAGGCTCCAGTGTTTAGGGGCAGGAGGATACAAGTGCGTCATCCAGCCCCGATGTGGATTTATTTATAAAGAACTAATTTTTTTCTTGGCCCATGAATGTGTGGAGAATATATGAGAAGTGAGAGCTTTGAAGACCCCTGCTTTAAACAAGTACATTTAAAACAATGTAAACTTATCTCTTATTGAACCTTTCCCCTGACCTAACTTAACCCACCCTCCCCTCCACAGATGTATACTTACCTCAACCTGATTGCTTTAAAGACCAATAAACATTAATGGGCTGTCTTCTGCCATCTCCCTTTAGTGCCCGATGTAAATAAGTGCCATTTGTTTAGGTGGTCAAGTTAAAGGGGCAACAGGGTGTGCGGTTTTATAGTGCACTTATTTTTTAACTGAAGAGAATTTCATTTAGGTTTGTGCATCCAAAGTGGAACACATTGTTTACAGCATTCATTCTTGCAGCAAATACCATATGTGCGCACATCAGTCAACAATGTTACAACACTGAAGCTTTTTCCATGGCTGACATCTTAAAGGCTCCTTTCCCACCGGAGCCGCCCGAGCCTTAGCGGTAAAACGCTGCTAATTAGCAGCGTTTTACCGCTCGTTATAGCGGCGCTATTGCGCCGCTATTTGGGCGGGGGCGGTGCGCTTTTAACCCCCCCCACAACGGGTTAAACAGGGATTAAAAGTGCCGGTTTGCAGTGCTCCCGAAGCGGTGTTCAGGTGCTTCGGGAGCGCTGCCCCATTGTTTTCAATGGGCAGGGGTGGTATAGGAGCAGCGAATACACCGCTGTAAAGATGCTGCTTGCAGGACTTTTTTTTCTGTCCCGCAAGCGCAGCGCCCCAGTGTGAAAGCACTCTGGCTTTCACACTGGGGTGTATTGGGGGGCGTTTTTCAGGCGCTATTTTTTGCACAAAAGCGCCTGAAAAATGCCTTGGTGTGAAAGGGGTCTAAAGAGGAGCATACATCTAAGACACATTACAAAAGAGTGCTTAATCTGGAGATAGTATCTTTATTTAACTGAGCTACACAAGTCATGTTTTCCCTGTGGATTATGAAGCTGCCATCTATGAATTTTAAGAGAAAAAAAAATCGACTTTATATTTTTATTTATTTTCTCCTATTCCTGTAACATCTTTACACACTGAAACTGGTCTAGACTATGACCCTGGGCTATTACAGAAAGAGCCACCTTCTTTGCTGCAACTGTGCTATCATTTTGTTATTCAGTGAATGCCAAAAGAAATCAGGACCAATAAGCAGCACATCAGGAAATAGTCATGTTTTTTCAATTTCTTTCTCAGCTGAAGTCCAGTCCTGCCACTCCTTGTAGGTCAGAGTACTGGTTTGGGGTAAGTTGCCATCCCCATATTCCCTGTACTGCACAAGGCTCTACAAAATCAAGTCCATTTAAGGACTGATTCCACACAAAGAAAGTATTGTTCTGTTCCTGAGGATGGGTGTTACAGAAAATAAAACGTTATTTTTGTTACAGTCGAATGGTTTGTATTAGTGTAAAAGACAATATAACAATTCTATTATACAATTACTATGCTGGAAGATTGAGCAATGAAATTATTTTCGTACGGTTTTCTATTGTGGAAAAATCTGCCTGAGTCAGCTGTTTTCTGGGATTATTATTAAAGATGGTTGATGGGACCCGATGCGGTCTGTATGCCCGGAAGGGAATGTTTTGATGGATTCTTCTGCAGGGGCAGTGAGCTCACTCTTAATGTGGGCTTCGTGCTGATATATAACCTGGAGTTAATAAAATGTAGTTTCGGCACAGAGTACCAGTTTAAGGTCCTCTGGATCGTGTACAAAGCTTTACGTTGAGCATACAGAAGCCAGGAAAAGCCCACAGGAGGTGGCGAGAACGTGGCTTCAATTTATTGAAAGCGATACGAGAAGTGTTTTTCCAGACGCTGAGAAATGTCTTAGTCAGCTGACTTTGAGTGCATGGAAACATAATCTCATATGACGTGATGGAGACCAGGGAGACACCAGCCAGTAAATATATCAACTGCCCACACACAGGAGAAAAAGTGACCATTTTGTGCAAGGATGAAACAATATTAATGAAATTGCACCCTGACACACCTGAACTGGGGCCTCACATGACAGCTGGAAGAGAGAGGAGTCTGTACTGTCAATAGCAACCAGATTCCTGCTGTTGCTTGCATGGAAGCTACATCGTTCTTTAACAGTACATGTTGGTAAAACACACACACAATGGCTGCCTCCAGCATAAAGCACAGACTGATGAGGACTGCTGTGCAAAGATACAAGTCAGGAAAAAAAATAGGGTTGTTGCTTCCCCTACAATTTTGCAGTATGTCTTTCCCTGAGAAAGTCGCAGGACACCATCAGGATTCTGAGCTTACAACCACACTTCACCCTTTATATCAATTGCCTGCAAATTCTCACCAGTCTCAATCCCAGCTGTCACCTCACCATCATCTCTTACTGTAAAGTTATCAGCTTCAAATCTTATTTTCATTTAAACAGTCTTTTTATTAAGATCTGGCTATCCCAGTAGAGAGGCGGATCATAAGCATCCTCCACCCTCCTGACCTTCTGTAGCTAATCCTCTATTTTTTGATCTTTTTATTAAAGTAATACTAGTCTCTAGTACTTAAAAATAACAAACATGTTATACTTACCTGCTCTGTATAATCGTTTTGCACAAAGCAGCCAAGATCCTCCTCTTCTCGGGTCCCCCTTTGGCACTCCTGGCCACTCCCTCCTGTTGAGTGACCCCACAGCAAGCTATGGGGCACCCAAGCTGAGCATCAGCTCTCTGTGTCCATTCAGACACAGAGCTGTGACCCGCCCCCTCTCTCTCCTCATTGGCTTACTGACTTTGATTGACAGCAGTGGAGCCAATGGCGCTTCACTGCTGTCTCACCCAAAGAGGAGGGAGAGTCCTGGACATCCGAGTCTCTCATGCAACATCACTGGATCGAGATGGAGCTCAGGTAAGTATTAGGGGGGCTGCTGCACACAGAAGGTTTTTTTTATCTTAATGCATAGAATGCATTAAGATAAAAAGCTTCTGCCTTTACAGCGACTTTAAGATCTGGCTGTCCCAGTAGAGAGGCCGGATCATTAGCATGATCCACCCTCCTGTAGCTCATCCTCTGTTCTTTAGTAGCACTTCTTCAACCCATGTGACCTCTTGTAACTTTTCCTTTATCCTCACAGCCTTCTGTGATTCCTCTTTCACCCTTGTGGCCTCCTGTGCCTCCTCCACCACTCCTTCAACCCTCCCTCTATAACTCTTTTTCTACCTTTGTGATCTTCAGTAAATCTTCTTTACACTTATGGTCTCCTGTGGCATCTTTTCCACCACAGTGGCCTCTTGTAGCTCCTTCTGCACCCATTTGACCTCCTGTAACTCCTTCTCCAAAAGTGAGAACACTCCTCACATTTTTGAAAATATTTTATGCTATCTTTTCATGTGAAAACAGCGAAGAAATTATACTTTGCTACAATGTAAAGTAGTGAGTGTACACTACAGTACACTTTACAGTTGTATAACAGTGTACATTTGCTATCCCCTCAAAATAACTAAACCTGTCTAAACCTCCTGCAACAAAAGTGAGTACACCCCTAAGTAAAAATGTCCAAACTGGGCCCAAAGTGTCAATATGTTGTGTGGCCACCATTATTTTCCAGCACAGCCTTAACCCTCTTGGGCATGGAGTTCACCAGAGCTTAACAGGTTGCCACTGGAGTCCTCTTCCACCCCTCCATGATGACATCACAGAGCTGGTGGATGTTAGAGACCTTGCGCTCCTCCATCTTCCATTTGAGGATGCCCCACAGATGCTCAATAGGGTTTAGGTCTGGAGACATGCTTGGCCAGTCCATCACCTTTACCCTCAGCTTCTTTAGCAAGGCAGTGGTCATCTTGGAGGTGTGTTTGGGGTCGTTATCATGTTGGAATATTGCCCTGTGGCCCATTCTCTGAAGGGAGGGGATAATGCTCTGCTTCAGTATGTCACAGTACATGTTGGCATTCATGGTTCCCTCAATGAACTGTAGCTCCCCTGTGGCGGCAGCTGCCCCAGACCATGACACTCCCACCACCATGCTTGACTGTAGGCAGACACACTTGTCTTTGTACTCCTCATCTGGTTGCCGCTACACACGCTTTACACCATCTGAACCAAATAAGTTTATCTTGGTCTCATTGGACCAAAGGACATGGTTCCAGTAATCCATGTCCTTAGTCTGCTTGTCTTCAGAAAACTGTTTGTGGGCTTTCTTGTGCATCATCTTTAGAAGAAGCTTCCTTCTGGGACGACAGCCATGCAGACCAATCTGATGCAGTGTGCGGCGTATGGTCTAAACACTGACAGGCTGACCCCATACCCCTTCAACCTTTGCAGCAATGCTGGCAGCACTCATACATCTATTTTCAAAAGATATCTTTGGTCGACCATGGCAAGGCCTGTTCTGAGTGGAACCTGTCATGTTAAACCACTGTATGGTCTTGGCCACCATGCTGCAACTCAGTTTCAGGGTCTTGGAAGTCTTCTTATAGTCTAGGCCTTCTTTATGTAGGGCAACAATTCTTTTTTTCAGATCCTCAGAGAGTTCTTTGCCATCAGGTGCCATGTTGAACTTCCAGTGACCAGTATGAGAGAATGAGCGATACCACCAAATTTAACACACCCAAGACCTTGTAACACTAACGAGTCACATGACACTGGGGAGGGAAAATGGCTAATTGGGCCCAATTCAGACATTTTTACTTAGGGGTGTACTCACTTTTGTTGCCAGTGATTTAGATGTTAATGGCTGTATGCTGAGTTATTTGGAGGGAACAGCAAATTTACATTGTTAAACAAGCTGTGCACTCACTACTTTACATTGTAGCAAAGTGCCATTTCTTCAGTGTTGTCACATGAAAAGATATAAAATAATTACAAAAAATGTGAGGGGTGTACTCACTTTTGTGAGATACTATATATACACTCCTGCTGATCCTCCTTCACCCTCATTGCCTCTTGAGGCCCCTCCATAACCATTAAGCTATATGTGACTCCTCCTCCAAACTCCTAATCTTTTGTGGCTACTCCTCTAATCTTTTGACCTCTTTTACCTTTTGTGACTCCTTGACCCCCTTCAATACCTTTTCCTCCTCCTATGTGGTCCCATGTGGCTCCTCCTTCACCCTCATGACCCTCAAGCTAAAACTCCATGCCTTTGCCCAGAGATTATGCCTGCTGCTGGCTGCACATCCTAGGTGGATATCTGCAAAATGTCACCACATTTTTGTATATCATCAGACAAATTTATAAACACCCTGATTTCACAATAAGTCAACCTACCCTAAATTTACCTACAGGCCTGTACCAACACATTTTCTAGACATCACATCAGAGTGTCAGATTATTATAAAGCCACAGTGACAATTCATCTTAAGACTACAAACTCAGCAAACAGGTTCCATCAGCTAAGAAATGTAGTCCTGGATGCAATGATAAAGAACCAAGTCACAGTATTTTTTGCTGAGAACTACAATTAATTCCTGCAGACTTTTCTACATAATATTTTAAAATAATTTTCCTATTATCATTAGTACCACTGAGGCCAGGCAGGTTTTATGGAGGGAATGACAGTTTATGTGGCAATCAAGCCGTAATGTTCAGCAAGAGTGGCAAAAAAAAAAAAAAAGCAGCTATAAGAACTGTTAATAAACCAAGTAATAATTATTGTGTACAAATATATCATAGGAGAATAGTGTATAAGACTTAACCACTTCAGCCCCGGAAGGATTTACCCCCTTCCTGACCAGAGCACTTTTTGTGATTCGGCAATGCGGTAACTGACAAAGAACTTTCTTTTGGTGGTATTTGATTACCTCTGCGGTTTTTATTTTTTTGCGCTATAAACAAAAACATAGCAACAATTTTGAAAAAACAAAAAAAAAAAAAACAATATTTTTTACTTTTTGCTTTAATACATGTCCAATATATATATATATATATATATATAAAAAACAAATGTATTCATCAGTTTAGGCCGATATATATTCTTCTACATATGTGTGGTAAAAAAAAATCGCAATAGGAGTATATTGATTTTGATTTGGTTTGCGCAAAAGTTGCCGCGTTTACAAACTATGAGAATTCATTTATAGCGTTTTTAATATTTATTCATTTTTTACTAGTAATGGCGGTGATCTGCGTTTTTTATCGGGACTGCGACATTGCAGCATACATATCGGACATTTTTGACACTTTTGTGCGACCACTGACATTTATACAGGGATCAGAGCATAAAATAGCCACTGATTACCATATAAATGTAACTGGCAGGGAAAGGATTAGCATGTAGGGGGCCGATCAAGGGGTTAACTGTGTTCCCTTTGTGAGTTCTAACTGTATGGGGGCTGGGCTTTTCTTCTGTAGTAGGCGATCGCAGGTCGCCGGCAGACATTGAGCCCGCAACTGCGTGGATCGCCGTTTATAGATGGCGATCTGCGCAGCGGAGCCAACTTGCTGCAGTAAATGTATGCAAGGCGGTCGGCAAGTGGTTAAAGTGATACTAAAGGTTCCCGTTTTATTTAAAAAATAACGAACATGTTATATTCACCTTCTCTGTGCAGCGGTTTTGCACAGAGTGGCCCCGGTCCTCCTCTTCTGGGCTACTTCCGTGGCGATCGTGGCTCCTCCCCTGCATTGAGTGACCCGTCAGGGAAGCGTTTTCACACATACAGTGGGACTCGGCCCCACTTCTCGGCTTCTGTGTCACTGGACTTGAGTGACAGCAGCGGGAGCCAATGGCTCCCCCGCTATCAATCCATCCAATGAGGACTGGGGCTGGCAGCGGGATCGGTTTGGGCTCAGGTAAGTAAAGGGGGGTCTCTAGGGGGGTTGCTGCAGTAAAGAGGTTTTTCACCTTAATGTATAGAATGCATTAAGGTGAAAAACCAGGAGACTTTAAGTTGATGGAAACCAGATGAAAATCAAGTTTACATTCATTTGAAGGTTGCGTCTGAAGTATTTCAGAGATGGACACAGTGTGATTGTTCGTATGTCATGTGTATTTTTTTATACCCAATTAAACTCTCTTTTATGTTACTGGAAAGATTTTCCTTCAATGGACGGAGTTCTTTTCATCAAAGGGAGCAGTGGCTTCCAGATTTCATGCTTCCTGAGTTTTTGTGGAATGCAAAATATTAATTTTAGAGTGTTTGTTGTGTTAATTCTTTTTCTTAAAAATGAAGAGTGCAAAGGTGCCCAATACAGACTCAACTCAGACTTACTCTGGGAATGTGTCAGGGGACGGGTCTGTTAAAGTGGAACTAAACTCTCTCAATCAACATTAACTATTTTTAATGCTTATGCTGGTAGCTGGTAGTCTTAGTAAATAGATAGAAAGTTATATTACATTTACTTGTTTTAAACTTTTTCCACATTTCTTCAGTTGCTTCTGGGTTCCTGGACTGGGCCAAAATGATGTAATACATCCCAAGAGTATTCATTGGCATTTTTTTCAATCTAGAGGAAACGCTTTCTCAGCTAAGCACACACTCCTGCCTGCATGCCTGAGCTAAGGGCAGATGGATTGCAGGAAATAAATGCTACATGTATCTGCCCTTAATCAAGATGGCCAGAAATGGCTAGAAATGCTAGTGGGTGTTAATCAAAGTGATTTCTCAACAAAATAAAACATGGGTAAAGGTATGGATGTGTGAATTAAACGGTTTTCACTTTGTGGTGCTTAATCCTTCCATGCCCAGGCTATTACAAATGGACGCCGGCGGGAACCTCTTGTCCTCTCAGTCATGCCGCTCATGCGCACCCCCAGGGGCACACAGCGCGGCCAATGAAACCTGGCTCTTTACCACATGACCGGCTGTGTTCAATCACAGCTGGTCACAAATGTAAGTAAACCGCAGTAACTTGCCGTTACCAGGTTCTCCTCTTCACACACTGATCCAGTGTGAGAAGGAGATCTGGAAACAATGAGTAACTGTGTTACAGTGTACAGTACTGTGCCCTGATTGCCCCCAAAATAAAGGATACCTGTCTCCCGCCCGTCAGAGTACCTGAGTACCTATCTGCAGCCCATCAGAGTACCCAAGTACCTGCCCCCAGCACACCTGAGTACCTATCTGCAGCCCATTGGAGTACCTAAGTACCTACCTGCAGCCCATCAGAGTTCCCGAGTACCTGTCTCCACCCCATCAGAGTACCAAAGTACCTAGCTGCAGCCCATCAGAGTACCCGAGTACCTGTCTCCAGCCCGGAGTACCTGAGTTCCTATCTGCAGCCCATCAGAGTAACCAAGTACCTATCTGCAGCCCATCAGAGTACCCAAGTACCTGTCTCCTGCCCATCTGAGTACCTATCTGCAGCCCATCAGAGTACCCATATACCTATCACCAGCCCATCAGAGTACCTGAGTACCTGTCTCCCACACATCAGAGAAACCGAGTACCAGTCTCCAGCTCATCAGAGTACCCGAGTACCTGTCTCCAGCTCACCAGAATAACCAATTACCTATTTGCAGCCCATCAGAGTACCCGAGTACCTGTCCCCAGCCCAGAGTACCTGAGTACCTATTTGCAGGCCATCAGAGTAACCGAGTACCTATCTGCAGCCCATCAGAGTACCTGTCTTGTGGTGTAATTGTGTGAGCGTTTACATTGTCCTGGTGCTCCAGGGCCTTTAAAGGTGTGATAGGTAGTCAAGAAATTAGATGTGTAATTTATGCACCTAGAACGCCTGAAGGTGCTACTTGGATTTTGGGCCTCTGTATGTGGCCAGGCTGTATAAAAGGCTCACACTTGTGGTATTGCCATACTCAGGAGGAGTAGCAGAATGTATTTTGGGGTGTAATTTTTGCTATGTACATGCTATGTGTTAGAGATATCTTATGAATTGACAACTTTGTGTAAAAAAAAGTATGTTTTAAATTTCTATCCACATTTTCCAAAAACTTGTGGGAAAAAAATGACATGTTCAAAAGACTCATAATGCCTCATAGAATATATGTTGGGGTGTTTGCTTTTAAAAATGGGATCATCTTGTGGGGCTTTTCCATTCTCTTGGTGCAACAGGGACTTCAAAAGTGTCATAGGTAGTCAGGAAATTAGATGTGTAATTTATGTTCCTAGAATGTCTCTAGGTGCAACTTGGATGTTGGACCTCTCTATATGGCCAGGCTATGAAAAAAAGTCTCACACATGTGGTATCGCCATACTCAGGATGAGTAGCAAAATGTGTTTTGGGGTGTAATTGCAAGTATGCCTATGCGGTGTGTGAGAAATAACTTGGTAATTTCAGGGCCTCAAGACCATAGCTTGTAGACTCTTATAACCATTACACAGACTAGATAATATACACTAATTTGGGTTATTTTCAAAGATATGAAGCAGTTTAAATTTTGGCCCAAATTTATGAACAAAAATTACTTTTTTGCACATTTTATAATAGAAACTAAAAAAAAAGTTTTATTTTTTTCAAAATTTTCGCTCTTTGTTTGCTTAAAAATAAAAACAACTCAGTGGTAATTAAATACCACCAAAAGAAAGCTCTATTTGTGTGAAAAAAAATGATAAAAATGTTGTTTGGGTACAGTGTAGCATGACTGAGTAATTGTCATTCAAAGTGTGAGCACTGAAAGCTGAAAATTAGTCTGGGCAGGAAGGGGTAAAAGTACCTTGTATCGAAGTGGTTAAATACTGTTGAGTTATGATTTAACCTTTAGTGGCCTGTCTATCCAGCCTTTGAAGGGCGATGGAATATCTTGTGATTTTCAATGCGTATTCAGCTGGACTACTTATCTGAAAAGGGACAAGCAGATTACATTGCAGTAGATGTTGGAAATAATTTTGATCTGTATACTGTATGTGGCTCTAGAGTCTCAGCCTATAGCAGAGAATGGGGCAGCTTCCTTAGCACTTACACTCTCTTCAGTCTTTGTATAACACTAAAACCACCATTGTGGAGAGCAGTGATTGCTCTATATGTAACAAGAAGATAAAGTGATTTTCCGACACACATGGGATGCACATGTCACATTTGTCCATTTTATTACATACATATTGCAGCTTTCATGGATGTCTGCCTACGTGATTAATGGGATTATCTTTTAATATAATTTATATCTGAAAATGTTACATAATATCTGTTTGAACTTTTTCTTTTCTTTTTTTTTGCTGTTAACATTTTCTGTGCTGTGAAATTGATAAGGATCAGTCCATCCAAAAGCCACCTTCTATTTATGGGAGGATGGTCTTGAGTGCAGCTTCAAGATATCCTGTTAGTTGTTGATCTGCACATTCCTAATATATAATTCAAATGCTCCCCTGTACTTTTTGTTATTTAAATGATTGCAAAATTTAACAAAGACAGTGAAATTTAGTTTTAAAGTCCAACTTCAAAAATTGAAATTTAATCACCATTGCAGTGGAGTTAAATACTCGTTAACTCTAGAGGATGAGAAAGAAGAAGTAATACTTAAGCCTAGTACACATGGGCCGGATGCCCAGTGACTAAGGCTGGACCCATAAAAAATGGCCGACATTCAGTCCCCTGTGTCCTGTTCGGTCAGATTCTGTCGGGCAAGTATACTGGAAAACCAGCGACTGACCGGCTCCTGATCAACGCTCTTAGCCAATGGCTGAGAGCGCTGACTGGAGTGTTCTGGAGGGAGGGGACATTCCCCTGTCAGAACACAACAGCTCAGTGGGGGAGATTGCTGTACCGTCAGAGCTGTCAGTTTTTTGTTCATTCAACCTGCTGGGTTGAATGAAAAAAAAAACTGATAATGTTTACTGGTCTTTAAAGTGGAACTTAACTCCCCCCTCCCCCCGTTTATTTACCTTCATGCTATTGATTACATCCCGGCTGCCCTCCTCCTCCATTCTGGTTTAGGCCAAAATGTCTTGCTGTACTCCCAGAGCTTGGGATTTGTGATGTACACACCCCAAGCCTCCTGAGAGACAGCCTCCTTCCGATGATGTCACAGAGGAAGATGACAGAGCATTACTGGAGCGGTGTCAACACAGAAAATGATTGCAGCAGGATAATGCTGGATCCGTTAGGTGGGTATCTGGGTTGTGAACAGCCCAACATGGGCTTAAAAAAATAAATGGGGGGTTAGAGAGAAGTTTCTTTTTAACTCATTGCTTGCTCCAATAGGCTTATTATCTGTGTGATCGGCCTCAAAGCCTCTTCTGTAAGACGTTCTGGCCGGGGGTCACAAGATGACATCAAGTACAATGAAGGGTCAATAGCACTGCTTTGTACATGAGGAAGGCAAGGGGCTGCCCACAAACTGGAGCAAGGGAAAATGTTGGAGACTGCCGGAGTGAGGAGTATGTTAAGCATTATGTCTTATTCTACATATTAGCAAGCATGTAACCCTTGCAATGTGAAAGGGTGGGGGTGAACAGGGTTGAGGAACTACAAGGGTACTTACTTGCAATTCCCAGACCTGCATTTTAATAATTAAGTTGAGTTGAGAAATAAAGGTGCAATGTCACTGCTCGGGTTGGGCTCAGGTGCAGATATAATTTTTCCAGATACCCTAGGAATGGGCAGAGTTGAGAACACATCTACAAAGTTCACTCGACCACAACATTTGAGACTAGGAACTCAGGTGAAGCAATCACTCCACCAGAACCTGGAATGGTGTATATAGTTCCAGTGCATGCCAAGGAAGATTCAGTATTCTTCCTAATTTCTTTTATTTGCTAAAAAAATTGAAACAATACCAGCTTCAGTTCTTTAGTGGAGTCCGTACCTGAGGCTCTCAGAATGCCTAAATAGCTGATACACATAGTATACGTATTGTAAGGTGATGTTGCTGGTAAGAGGGTACAGGGGTCCTGCACACTGGGGCCTGCTGAGCTGTTCCAGAGCTCTAGAAGCAGTTTAATCAGGTTTTTACTTTATTTGGCCCAGCTGCAGTGTAGAATAAAATTCCTTGGATTCATTTTGCTTTGGTAGGAACTGCAGAGTTCCCATAACCAAATTACAGAGGATATGTTAGTATTTTGGTTCTTGAGGTCTCTGTTTTAATATCAGGCTGTACCTAAGATACTTGGATCTTGGCCAAAAGACACAGCGGCTGAGATGGGATACAAGATAATGTTTCTCGGAGTCTAAAACACTCAGGTCCCCAAAACACCTGGATCTAAGCACAGTGCTTAATCCCAGGTTTATTGCTGCCTTGGACCAAGTCTCTAATAGAATTTAGTAGCAATAATACCACATGAAATACTCAGCCATGAAAACATATGAATCAAATAAGGGATACATTCCACCTCCTCAGTTAGCACATATAAAGAAAATGATTTATACTGGAGTAGTATAGAAATTAGAAACATGTCGGCAAGTGTCATACATGGCTACACCAAATTACACAGATATCCTTCCATAAAGATATACATGGACCAAGTGATAATGTGGCAATGGCTGTCTTTGTTTTTTTTTTTTTTTTGGGGGGGGGGGGCAAATCATTTGGAATTATTTCCCAAACAAGATAGCAACAATATACATATACATATCTGTGTAGCGTGGATGCTCTTACAACTAATAATCACTTATTCCACCCAAAAAACATGGACTTTATCAACTAGCACCCAGGAAGTAAACACAGTATATACCTGTATACGCAAAAATATTTTCAGATTAATCACAGCATATACATAAATATACAAGAAATGAAAAACTGTTTTTACATGAATATCTTAAATTACCACTTATATACTGTATATTTGTTATACTGGATGTCCCGTTTCCCAGGAAGCAAATTGCAGTCATCATGTTTTGTAGTTAAATTTACATCATCAAGACTGGCAGGATTTCAGGACATTTATACAGTTCCATTGAACTCAGAATAGTGGTCTCAATTAGTCTATTTTCTGTTTTTCTTTATTATGTTTTTTTGTATTTTGTTATGTTTTAGACAAACTGAGACCACTATTAATGGAATAATGGTTAAGGGAACTGTATGGATGTCTTGTTACCATTTTTACTGCTGGTCCTGATGAAGTGGATTTATCTACAAAACACATTGACTGCAACGTTCTACCTGTGAAATGGGACACCTAGTATAACAAATATATATATATGTGGTCATTTAAACCCTAAAAAAATGTGATCCTGTCCCTTTAAAGCATGAATAACAGCACAGTGATTGTGCTGTGTAATTTGGCCCTTTCTATCATCTATAATACCTGCCTGGTGCTGCCCCCCTTTGTAAACTGACCACGTTTATCATGGCTGCTGAGCCCCTAATACCGTTGTCAGTTTGCGTGCCTCCTTCATCCGCTGTCTCTCCTCTCCCCCCCTCCCTGCCTGTCAGCTAGTATCAGTGCCCGCCCCTCTCCTCCTGCTACTAAAATAACTTTGTGTACTTTATAGATTCCCCTCTGTTCTATGATGTTATGTGCCCCAATGTATGTTCTATATAAAAAATATGTTGCTGTTTACCTTATTTCAGAGCGACACTCGGCGCTCATGTGACCGCCCGCCGCTCTCTTCTCTTCCCAGCTGATGTCAACAAGGGATTCTCAGCCCCTCCCACTGTGCTTCTCAGGTCCGGAGAGGAGAGCGGTGGGCAGTCACGTGAGCGCTGAGAGGCGCTCTGAAATAAGGTATACACTGGGGTGCATAACATCATTGAACAGAGGGGAATCTATAAAGTACACAAAGTGGTTTTACAACCACATTAAGATATTTGTGTAAATGAGTGCATGATATTTAGTTATTCTTTTAATATCTGCATATCTATGTATACCCTGTGAATAATCTGGAAATACTTTTTACATATACGGGTTAAATTTGTGCTACTTTCTTGATGCCACCTGTTCCTGGTTTGTGGGATAAAATAGATAGTGGTCACTTTGGGATAATACCACCCTAGGATCTGAATGGTTGTCTCCTTTGTCCCCTCCTTTTCTATTTTGAGACTATAAGAAATATTCACTGTACAATTTGCAGGATTCATCAGCAAAGCAACTGATTCAGGCCGGATAACTCACTAGAGTTTTGTTTCATTCCTATGGTATCAAATATGGCTAAACTGGAAAGGCAAATTATTGGATTTTGCCTTCTTTCAGCCTTATGTTCTTACTACACTACTGTTCAACACAGGACAAATTAAAGAGAAGCTCCACCCCCCCCCAAAAAAAAAAGAAAAGAAAAAAAAATTAAAAGCCAGCAAACAAATACTGTAGCTGCTGACTTTTAATTTTAGGGCACTTACCTGTCCAGGAATGGCGTCCTCACCTGAGCGGATTTTTAAATTGCGTCATTTCTGATCGCCGCTATAAACAAAAGAAGAGCGACAATTTTGCAAAAAAACCCAAATTTCTTACTTTTTGCTAAAATACAAATCCAAAAAAAAAATATAAAAAAACATTTTTTTTCACCGTTTTTGGCCGATTTATATTCTTCCTCATATTTGCGATAAAAAAAATCGCAATCGGCGTTTATTGATTGGTTTGCGCAAAAGTGGCCGCGTTTACGGATGATGAGAATTCATTTTTGGGGTTTTTATTTTTTTTTTATTTTTTACTAAAAATGGCGGCGATCTGCGATTTTTAGCGGTACTGCGATATTGCAGCAGACATGTCGGACCATTTTGACACTTTTTTGGGACCATTGGCATTTATACAGCGATCAGTGCTATAAAAATGCACTGATTACTGTGTAAATGCCATTGGCAGTGAAGGGGTTAACCTGCAGGGGGCGCTCTAAGGGTTAACTGTGTTCCCTGGGCGTGTTCTTACTGTAGGGGGACTTGCCTAGCTGGGGAAAGGAAGTTATCACAGCCTTCATGTACGAGAAGGCTGTGATCACTTCCCTTCCCCCTCACACAGAGCGGAGGTCCGTGTTTACATACACGGACCTCCGCTCATTCGCTCCGGGGGGGGGCATCGCGGGTGGCCGGCGGCAATCGAAGCCGCCGCACCCGCTCCCTGGCCCCCCCGAACACCGTGAGCGCGCGCGCGCGCCTCAGGCGGCGCGCGCGTGCTCACAGTACCTCTGTATCGCAGCCGCCGTCGTATGACGGCGTTTTGCGTTACAGAGCCACTTTGCCGCCGTCAATCTCCGATCGGCGGTCGGCAAGTGGTTAATAGAAAAGAGTTACACATTTAGATACACTTGAATGTCTCCAGTAACTAATAGGAACTAATCTGAATTAATTTGTCACTAACCTAATTTGGTGATCTGGAATCTGACTGGTCAATGAGGATGACAATTTTCTCTTTGAGTCATTTATTGACTGCTTCCCATCTGGCCACTGCACATAAATAACCAGGTGGGAACGTCACCGTTTTAAGTGGACGTACCGTATGTCCACTCACAACATGGTCGTGCAGTGGCATGATCCTGTGATGGCTGTGTCCCTGAGACACAACACATCATAGATGGGGACATGGGCCCTGTGATTGGCTATCCCGGTCACGTGATGCTGCAGCCGTGACAGCTCTCTGTGTAACTGATGATTTTAGTGTTCAGTTACACAGAGATCATGCAGACTGCAGCCATCCCCAAACAGTACACCAAGCACCACTGTCCCTGTCCAAGTGTCCCATTAACATCTGTGCCAGTGTCCCATCAACATCTGTACCAGTGCACAAAATACATCTGCAATAGTGTTCCATAGCAACATCTGTCAGCGTCCACCGGTGGACAATCAAGATCTGTCACAGTGTACAAGTGCACAAAAACATCTGTCAGTGTACCAGTGTCTTACCAATGAATAAAAATAAAAGTAACTGTAAACTGGTAACCAATAACGGCCTTTAAAGCGTCACCTATAGAGATTTTGAAATACTGAAGCCATTTCACAGGCATGCACGATTTTCTTTTCCAATAATTTTTATTGAAATTTCCACAAAGGCACAAAAACCAACCGGACACTAAAAACCAAATAATGTACATTGGTTACATGCAAGAGAACAACATTTCTTAAGGTAACAAAACATGACATATATTCAGCATGCACAATTTTAAATTGTGACATGTTTGGTATCTATTTACCCAGTACAACACCATCTTTTATATTTTACCAAAAAATTGGGTATGGTATTGTCTTTCTGTGCATTGAAATTCAGTAAATTGTATTTATGTGTTAGTGTGTAAAATTGCGTTAGAAAAACTACAGCGACAATAATTACCATGTGACATAAAAATTTGAAAATCCCTGATTTTATTGTCTCCTCTGCTACAAATATATATAATATTTGAGAGTAATTTTCTAGCAAAAATATAGATTTTTACAAACACCAAGTGTCAGGAGAAGGCCTGGTTCCTAAAGTGGATAATGCCTGAAGGGGCTCCTCTAAGTGGCTAGGCTGTGAAAAAGTCTCACACATATGGTATTGCCATATTCAGATGTCATAGACACATGCACACTGAATAAACGGCCCGCTTGGAGCTGTTTCTTCAGGGCTGGGCCATGACCGGCGGCTCCCGTGCGCATGCAAGGGAGTGATATCATTGTGGCTCCGACCAATCACAGCACCAGAGCTGTGAACCCAGAAGTAACTCCAGTGGAAAGATGTCGGCCCTGTCCTAGGAGTGCCGACTCTGATTCAGGGCATTGTTCCAAGGTAAGTATTTCATAATGAGATAGTATGCAATGCATTCTAGTTCATTATGCCTTTCTCTTGCAGGTTTTTTTTTATGGTTTACAACCTCTTTAAAAGAAGCCTTGTCTGTTGAAATATCTGGTGACAAACTTCTTCTGGTATTACCCAACTTTGCATATTAAAACAAAAGACAACAACTAATCATACAACAAACCAAGCTAAAATGTTCACACTTTGTCATTCTGGACTTTGTGTCGCAGAGTGCAGAACAGCTTCTATAAACCATTTTCAAAGTGTCTTTGTTGACTCAAACCATTTACCCAGTATTGTGGTCAAAACCAATTCCCGAAGAAGAGACCCAGAAAGGAATAAATGGTAACATGGAAACAATACCTGAGTCTCGCTAGCATTGATTCATCCAAGATCTGCCGAAGAATCCAGAATTTACATCATATTTAACTCACTGTAATCCATGTTTACGTCTCTGCAATTGATGCCATGTGGCTCTGCGGCTCCATACATTTGTATTACGTATTTCCTCAAATTTGCAACACATTTAGTTGTTTAGGTGATTCAGTGAAGCTCATAACAGAGTATTGTTTTTATAGTTCATAGGTGAACTGGTAGTAGAGATGAAGATGTATGGTAGGATTAAATAGCAAAAAGGGTATGTGTCGCAGGACCACTAGCAGACTTTTTGATAAAATTGTGTTTCAAAACAAGAAAGCATTAAAACACACCGTAATAGCGAGTGACAAATATTAATTTAAGTTTTTATTGCTTGCTAGCTAGACATACACCTTGAGATGGAAGAGAGCAACGGGGTGATCCCCCATACTGTATAACATTTTACTCTTTATGAACTTGGGGGAGAGGGTGTAAGCTCCTCTGGTGCAGAACCTAATGTAATTGGCTCAATGTTCTTTGTACAACACTATGGAATATGTCAGAGCTACAGTATATAAATGTATAATATTGTATGACTGTGACTTATATAGTGCAGACTGATGTGACTGACTCAATGTTTTTTTACACCACATTGTTATATGTCAGAGCTAAATACAGTAATTTACAAAAGTGAGTACACCCCTCACATTTTTGTATTTTATTCTATCTTTTTATGTGACAATACTGAAGAAATGACACTTTGCCACAATGTAAAGTAGTGAATGTACAGCTTGTATCAGTGTAAATTTGCTCTCCCCTCAAAATAACTCAACACACAGTCATTAATGTCTAAACAGCTGGCAACAAAAGTGACTACACCCCTAAGTGAAAATGTCCAAATTGGGCCCAAAGTGTCAATATTTTGTGTGGCCAACATTATTTTCCAGCACTGGAGCATGGAGTTCAACAGAGCTTCACAGGTTGCCACTGGAGTCCTCTTCCACTCCTCCATGATGGCATCACGGAGCTGGAGGATGTTAGAGACCTTGCACTCCTTCACCTTCCATTTGAGGATGCCCCACAGATGCTCAATAGGGTTTAGGTCTGGAGACATGCTTGGCCAGTCTATCACCTTCAGCTTCTTTAGCAAGGCATTGGTCCTCTTGGAGGTGTGTTTGGGGTCGGTATCATGTTGGAATACTGCCCTGCCGCCCAGTCTCCAAAGGGAGGGGATCATGCTCTGCTTTAGTATGTCACAGTATATGTTGGCATTCATGGTTCCCTTAAAGAACTGTAGCTCCCCAGTGTTGGCAGCACTCATGCTGCCCCAGATCATGACATTCCCACCACAATGCTTGACTGTAGGCAAGACACATTTGCCTTTGTACTCCTCACCTGGTTGCTGCCACACACACTTGACACCATCTGAACCAAATACGTTTATCTTGATCTCATCAGACCACAGGACATGGTCCCAGTAATCCATGTCCTTAGTCTGCTTGGTTTTTAGCAAACTGTTTGAAGGCTTTCTTGTGCATCATCTTTAGAAGAGGCTTCCTTCTGGCCATGCAGACCAAAGTGATGCAGTGTGCGGCGTATGTCTGAGCACTGACAGCCTTACCCCACACCCTGTCAACTTCTGCAGCAATGCTGGCAGCACTCATACATCTATTTGCCAAAGACAACCTCTGGATAGGACGCTGAACAGGTGCACTCAACTTCTTTGGTTGACCATGGCGAGGCCTGTTCTGAGTGGAACCTGTCATGTTAAACTGCTGTATGGTCTTGGCCACTGTGCTGTAGCTCAGTTTCAGGGTCTTGGCAATCGTCTTATAGCCTAGGCCATCTTTATGTAGAGCAACAATTCTTTTTTTCAGATCCTTGGATAGTTCTTTGACATGAGGTGCCATGTTGAACTTCCAGTGACCAGTATGAGAGAAATAACACCACATTTAACACACCTGCTCCCCATTCACACCTGAGACCGTGTAACACTAACAAGTCACATGACACCAGGGAGGGAAAATGTCTAATTGGGCCCAATCTTGGACATTTTCACTTAGGGGTGTACTCACTTTTGTTTCCAGCAGTTTATACATTCATGGCTGTGTGTTGAGTTATTTTGAAGGGACAGAAAATGTACACTGTTATACAAGCTGTACACTCACTACTTTACATTGTAGCAAAGTGTCATTTCTTTAGTGTTGTCACATGAAAAGATAGAATAAAATATTTACATAAATGTGAGGGGTGCACTCACTTTTTTGAGATACTTTAAATGTATAATAATAATAGTGTGTGAGTGTGGTGGGACATTAGAGCATAAGCTTCTCTGGTGAAAAAACTGCAATGTGACTGACTCAGTCACTGCTTCTTGTATAAAACTGTGGAATACTGTATGTCAGAGCTATATCACTGTTTAATAATTATAGTGTATATGGCCATAAATAATATTTGCAGAAAACTATGATTACATTTTTTTTCCAGACCTCAGGGGTTCATCAAGTCAAGACCCCTTCCAATCTCATCTCAGCAAATCAGAATATTTATCAGTTATAAACACATAATGGAAATGTCACCCCACGTAGGTATAGGTAGGAGAGTCATCAGCCTAGATTGTCACCTGCTCATATCATCCCTGTACAATGGTGATCTGAAGATGATATCCTTGTCAGATAAAAATATCCCTGCTTCTTCTCAGCCTGACCTCCACCTTCATCTCTTCTAGGAAACAAATCGTAAAACACGAAGGATCTTTGAGGTGTTGTCAAGGTAAAGCTTTCAGTAATTACACATTGGTTTGATGTTGACATTTTGTATCTGGGGAATATGAAACCTGTTGTAGTACAGAATGAGCTCTTTATCTTCTGTCAGATACCTCAATCTACTTTCAGTTGCTTGTTCTGGCCTGTTAATCGCCTTGTCCTCCTGAAAATCACAATGTTTCCAACTCCTGGTACCCAAGTGAGGACTGTCAGTAATCAGTTTGCTGCTATTAAACTTCCAAGTGTTTACACTTAATTTAATGGTATGCCATCTCCTGTGAGTGCCCTCAGAGCTAACACATCTGAAGGAATAAGCCAGCGCTTGACAGACAAGTTTGCAGTCATTGGGGTAATAAGGAAATTGTTACTAAGATCACATCTTTACCACTGTAATTTTCTTCTACCCACTTCAAGATTGCATGTATGTTTCAGGTATTTTATATATTATACAGTATTTACTTTAATATATATATATATATATATATATATATATATATATATATATATATATA
>BLSH010521620.1:967924-982681 GCA_018402905.1 Glandirana rugosa
TCATGGTGATAAACGTTCGACCAAAATGTTGGGGACAAACGTCATACATAACTTAAATTGTCATTCATGTATGGTACACCTTTTAAAGTCAAGAGTAAATATGGAATGCTATCACAAAAAATGAAAATCCAGACACTCTCAGTAAAGAAAAAACGTCGTAGGAGAGAGCAAGTTCGTCTTGACACAGGTCCGTTACCTATGAGATTATAAAAAGAAAAAAAGAGCAAGTTTCCAAAAATAAGTACTCTCATCTGTTCATGTATGTTTGTCCACATCTGTAATAATATGTCCGCTTCTTCGTTGGTTTTCTGTGCCCGTCACGACCCTAGTCAGAGGTCTTTTGAAACTTTTATCTGTCAATACCATGTGCCTTAATGCTACTGTACCGGTTGTTTCACATGTTAATATCTGCCACGCGGCTTAGTCGGACACAGACATTGGAGACTGATCCCAGCACTGCCCGTGTCTTTTGGTTGCTTCTTCGCCTGTATAATAATGTCTACACCTGTTTGTATGTACTTGTCTACTCTCATGAATAAAAACCTTTGAACGAGAAAAAAAGAAAAATATTAGAGTATCCATTGCCTGGACACAGTTCTGCTTGAACGAGAGAGGATGCTGCAAAAAAGAAATGACTCTCACAGACCTAAAAGTAAAAAACACTATCGTAAGGTATAAATGAGAACTGAAATTTTCCACATGGTATGTACTTACTGTTAAATTCAATACATACTGCAAACAGGGGTTGTAAAACCAGCTTGCAAATAGTGGTACTCAGGTAATCTTGGCTTTAAAATATGCTGATGGTATCTCTGTAATAAGTGAAAATGGTTTATATTAAAAAAAAAATAATTTTCGATTGGAGTCAGCTAATCACACATGTAGCCACTTGACTACATGTGGCCACCTAACTCTACAAATGGACACCAGAGTGGTGATGTGTCTGAGACTCTATGTGGCCTTCACTGACCTCCACTCACACAAGGTGGCACTATTCTGGTGTCCTAATTAACCAATGGGGAAAATTGTCATTACAGGAAGCCAAGCCCATCTGCTATTTCCATACATCAGTATAAGAGTGCTGGCGTGTTACTCGCTTATTCTAGAGATTTCCAACTAGATGAAGCAGCCAGTACTGCTCCTTACAGTATTGTGCTTGGCGGGACATCCTATGGAAATTCTTGCTTTAAATATAGTTTGCTTGACATCCATTTTTGTGCACTAAAAATTGTTTAGCACTGCTATATAAATGGAAAGAAATCCTACACACTGTTCCAAATTGAGCCTGAAAAAAGCTTTGTGAAGAGTACAAACTGAACTAAAATTAAAAGGGTCATTCAATCAGGTGTTCTTCAAATCTGCCCCAGTGCCTGATGGTTCTAACAGACCCAGGTTGGACTCCGCTCTGCATGAAATAAGAAGGAATTGACTCAGTGCTTCTACAGAAACACAAACAATACACAAAAAATTGACTCAGAGCTTCTAAAGAAAAAACAACACACAGCCAAACTCCCAATGGTCCAGTCAATAACCATCTCAAATTCAGGGTAGTAATTTGTTCATAAATTTTGAAGTTCAATTACAGGTTTCAGTATATTATAAAAAACACTGCTCAAGCCATTTGAAAATAAAAAAACTACTCTCCAATGCAGTACTCCAAAAACTCAACCACTCCGAGTTCCAGCTCGGCTTCCTTTTCAGGTTGAATGATGCCCAATGACTGCAAAGAGATGCTAAGGTCTTCTTTCCGCAGTACTGTTCATGGGTGGATAAGTCCAAAACAGAATAGCCATCTACTTGAACAATCTACTTGAAAGTCTGCAGGGAGACAGCTTTTGCATCAAGTCCTAAGGAGAATAGGATGCATATGCGCAGGACCACCCTACCATCTAAGAGGAGTATCAGAGCACCACCTTGCACTGGCCAAGGCTCTGGACCGGGTCACTCGTACGTAAAAAAGGTATAGACAGTGAGAAACAGTGCAGTAAAGATTCTATTTGAAAGCATGGTTTCCCTATAAAGTAAGTGTTTTACCAAAAAGACTTAAAAGGTTAAGTTCACCTTTTTGTAATATGTTACACCCGTATTTAGGGTTTACCATGTAATAAGTTATTAAGAGCAGCACCCCCCCCCCCCCCCCAGGGGATCCTTTACTTTACCTGCTGGCACATTTTAAAATAGTGTGACTGTGTGGGGCATTACCCACATAGCCACATAATCCTTTCACAGAAATCTGCGAATGAATGAACTACAAGTCCCGTCTTCCACTGTGCCAGATGGCTTGTAGTTCTCTACCAACTGTGAGGGCAATAGTAAGTGCCCTCATAGTTCGTTGATTTTTCCTGCTCTTCAGTAACTGTCTCTGCTTGTATGGAGGTATAGGCAGACAGCTATACTTCGTGTCTGCAGGAAGCTGGCATTGCACCGGCAATCCATTGATCGATTGTGCAATGTTTTGCAGGCTGTAGTATAAAAAAAATGATAAATGCACTTTTTTACCTGCAAAATCATGGGCATTTATCTATTTTTAGAAACGGTGAGCTTAGCCTTTAAAGTATATGTGCCTTCTCGCCTTGTAAAAAACAACCCATTTGGTTCAAAATAGAAATGAAAGGCAAAACATGTCTGTATATATATATATATATATAAAAACGTTATAAAGACATTTTCACCTTTTTTTTTTTTTTTTTTTTAACCACTTCAGCCCCGGAAGGATTTCCAGCTTTATGACCGGAGCCCTTTTTGCGATTCGGCTCTGCGTCGCTTTAACTGACAATTGCGCGGTCGTGCGACGTTTTACCCAAACAAAATTTGCGTCCTTTTTTTCCCACAAATAGAGCTTTCTTTTGGTGGTATTTGATCACCTCTGCGTCATTTCTGATCGCCGCTATAAACAAAAGAAGATCGACAATTTTGCAAAAAAACCCAAATTTCTTACTTTTTGCTAAAATACAAATCCAAAAAAAAAAATATATAAAAAAACATTTTTTTCACCGTTTTATATTCTTCCTCATATTTGTGATAAAAAAAAAATCGCAATCGGCGTTTATTGATTGGTTTGCGCAAAAGTGGTCGCGTTTACGGATGATGAGAATTCATTTTTGGGGTTTATAATTTTTTTTATTTTTTATTAGTAATGGCGGCGATCTGCGATTTTTAGCGGTACTGCGATATTTCAGCGGACATGTCGGACCATTTTGACACTTTTTTGGGATCATTGGCATTTATACAGCGATCAGTGCTATAAAAATGCACTGATTACTGTGTAAATGCCATTGGCAGTGAAGGGGTTAACCTGCAGGGGGCGCTCTAAGGGTTAACTATGTTCCCTGGGCGTGTTCTAACTGTATGGGGACTGCACTATCTGGGGAAGGGAAGTGGTCACAGCCTTCACGTACAGGAAGGCTGTGATCACAGCCCTTGCCCCTCACACAGAGCGGAGGTCCGTGTTTACATACACGGACCTCCGTTCCTTCGCTCCGGGGGGGCCATCGCGGGTAGCCGGCGGCAATCGAAGCCGCCACACCCGCTCCCTGGCCCTCCCCGAACACAGTGAGCGCAGGCGCGCCCTCACTAGGCGCGATCTCGCGGCCGCCGTCGTATGACGGCGTTTTACGGGAACTAACCACTTTGCCGCCGTCAGATGCCGATCGGCGGTCGGCAAGTGGTTAATAAGTGATCACATACACTTTGTTCTCAGCTGCATAAGGAGTTCAGGGAGCTGGGGGAGGAGATACAGCACCATACTGGCCTTCCCAATGAATAGCTGTGGAGGGGGGGGGGGGGTGGTTGTCTCAGCAGTAAAAGTCTGGACATTGGAGGAGAGCAAGCTGAGTGCTCGGCACAGCTAGAAAACTCTGCCTATTGTGGATCGTTTCTGATAGGAAAATCAAAGGAATTGCAGGATCACCAGGGATTTCACGCAAATGAAGCAATGCAAAGAGAACAGGATACTTTTTTTTATACAAGTACATAGTACAGCAGGCACATATCAGGAATATAAAATGTTGGTTTTACCTATTCTTTAAAATTTAAAAACAGATACTTATAAGTATAGCTTGAATTTTTATAAAGATGAAGCTTATATTATCCCGACACGTCTAGTTGTGTTATCTGTATTTCTATTTCACTGCCTATTTAACAAGGTGATGATACATGATAATAGTACTGCTACCTCACTAGCAGTTTTAGTTTATTTTAAATAACCACTAACTACACAGAAGTAGCCTTACATACAGAGAAGAAAGTGCCAGAATGGCCAGTGACAGCTTTACTGACAATAAATCACTTTTATGACCCTTTCACTGACTCAACTAGACTAAAAGAGATAAGCTCACTAATGGCCCCTATTAGCAGTTCTCTCATCAAGGGCTTCTTAAGCTGGCCATACATGGATCAGAATTTGGCTGGTTTAGTAGGGAGCCGGAGAATGTTTATCCATGTACAGTATGTTTTAAAGATGCACCTCCCCACTGAAATGCATTGCAAATGCAACAAGAATGCATCAATAATGCACCTGGTGTTACGTTTTTGATGCAGTTTTTTTAGTTATATGACCAATGAAAAACACACCATAAGCATTGTAAAATTGTGGTAAAGTCATGTGCGGTTTCTACGCTATTATTGGCACCTTTTTCTCTATCACCATTTCCAACTGATGTGTTTTGCCTGCCGAAATTTCAGTGCATCTCTATTATGTTTGTTCCCACTCAAGAGAAATCGATCCAATGATCAATGTCTTTTGTACAGAAATGTTGGAAAATTGTCCTTAAGCTGGCCATACGTCTAGCAATTTGATATTGATCTAATTTTCAATTCCATTTTATGTCAAAAATTGAAAACATAAAAATTCAGTTTTTGTACCTACCGTTTATTCTGTTTTTGTTTTAAGTTAATGTATAGACACAGCACAGTACTAAATACTGGACAAATGTGTAGGAAGGGTCGCCACTACTCGCAATCAGCTCATATGAATAAACAGTGTGGCCTCAGCCTACCAGCGTTCATTTTGGCAGCAAATTTCAATTTTGTTTTAGTCTTAAGCCTCGTACACACGGTTCAATTGTCGTACGACCGCACTTCTGATTTTGTCCAAAGCGGGTGTCCATAATTTTGTAAAGCATACTGACTATATGAAAATTTCCGTTCGACCGATCTCAACGTCAGAAGTGACGTAATGTTTTGAATATTTCTGCATTTTTTTTTTCCCTTTCTGAGCATGCGTAGTCTCGGAACGGAAATTGGACGTGGCGTTGTCGTACGACAAAAATTTACTAGTCTGCACATCCAGCTTTTGTCTGATGAAAAATGCCAATCGGCTGTCGAAAGGAGCAAACTAACGGTAAGAATTTAGGATGACAAACTTTTGAACGACAATTCCCATCCGAAATTCACATCGTGTGTACGGGCCTTTAGTCTTAGGACTAAAATGGCATTTTAGTTTTAGTCCCATTTTAGTCTTCTGCAAGTGTTTTAGTTTTAGTCATAGACTTTGACTAAAATGCCATTTTAGTTTTAGTTCCATTTTAGTCATCGTATTTTATGTCGACTAAAATTTCCAGTACATTTTAGTCTAATAAAATAATTTTAGTCAACTAAAATGGAATTTGTTTAGTTAAACTGTAATGCATTATTTAAGCATTTCTCTAGAATTTCCAAACTCATTATATACTCCTGGAGTAAAAAAAATCTAACATTATGTGTTAGATACGTTATGGTATTAAGGTTTGAACAAACTCACAGATACAGATTTAGCCACTCTGTACAGTCTTAGGAGGCCTGTAATGCTGCACAGTGCTCTGGACGGTGGTCTGAGGAGGCCAGTAATGCTGCACAGTGCTCTGGACAGTGGTCTTAGGAGGCCTGTAATGTTGCATAGTGCTCTGGATGGTGGTCTGAGGAGGCCTATAATGCTGCATAGTGCTCTAGACGGTGGTCTGAGGAGGCCTGTAATGCTGCACAGTGCTGGATGGTGATCTCAGGTCTGGTCTGAATGGCCTGTAATGCACAGTGCCCTGGATGCCACTGCCCGTGGTCAGAGGAGGCCTGTGTAATGCACACACAGTGTTGGATGGTGGTCTAAGGGGAAGCCTCAGGTCTGCTGTAATTGTAATGTACTACACACTTAAAGTCTGATCTGCAATGTACTGCACAGTGTAATGCACAGTGCTGCTCTGGTCTCTGGCAGTCGGGGTGCACACAGTCGCTTGCTTGCTAGGAATGGAAGGAGGCAGAGCTCTGTAAAAAAGGGAAATTAGTTCAAAAGGGTAAATGTCCCTCCTTGGCATTTTCGTTCGTTAATGAAAACGGATTTGATTTTCGTCATAGTTTTCGTCAGTGGACAAAAATGTGCTATACTTTTCGTTTATTTTCGTCACTGTAAAATGCAGCTAACGAAAACTTTGATGAAAACGTTTTTGTTGATGAAATTAACACTGCAGCCTACATGTCTCCACTAGACCATCCTGCTCCAAGCTTCCACCCTATGGCTTAGCCCCTGGTGGGTGGGATGAAACATGTCAGGGGGCGTGGTCTTGTAGAGACATGTAGGCTGAGGCCACTTTCCATTGTTTATCCACATAGGTTGGTCTGGAGTAGCGGCATTTCTTCCTACACATTTGTCTGTTTTCTGGATTAGTATTAGGGCATGCTGGCACCCTGTCTTCTGAGATCCAGGGATACATTCCTCTTTGCTTTGAGTGGCATTCTCAAATATCATTCTTTTAGGTTGCACTGGACGAATAGGTTATACTTCTGCCTTCAAGTGGTTTTGTCCCCGACCAAGACTTGTCCAAGACTTACAACTATCCTGTGTCCATCAATGGACAATAAAGAAATATTGGTTTCTATGGAGTGCAAGAAATGTGAAATTGCCACAAATGAACATAACAAAAAAGCAATCACTTTTTTTGAAATTGCCATGTTTTTTTCGATTCCACGTCAATTCCATATTTCAAAAAACATCATTGAAACTGTCAATTTATTGCTTAGTTTTGACTTCACAATTGACTCAATTTTGGTGATTGATCAAACTCGTAGTTAGTAGATTGCTTGGTTTCTGAGAAGTTGTAATTGCATTACATATGCATGCTGCGCTACCTGTTTAGCAGTACTACACAGTGGTTCCCATTTGATGTTCCCAAGTCTAAAGGTACCCACAAATGTAATATGGTAGTAAAAAACAACTGTTCGTTGCATAAATATAAACAACAACAAAAAAAACACAAGGGATACAAACTTACCTTCAATTTGAAGAGTCCTGTGCGTGTCTGCGTTAGCAGAAATCTTCCCCATCCAATGCCCCCCCCCCCCCCGCTGTCATAATCTCCCTGTGCGGTGGAGGGTTAAAAGAAATGAGAGAGCTATGGCAGGCTATGAATGAAATGTGATCTATGAATGGAGGGTGAGAGGGTGAAATGACTTAAAAAGGAAATAAAGTCTTCCTTTTTAATTGTATCTATAAGGCTTACCTGTAGGTACTGTAAATATCTAGTAAACTTGCACCATTTATAAGATATTTACTATATTTGCTGCCGCCAACGTCATCGGCGCAAGAGCTCTGAAGAAATGGCTGCCAGTGCAGTTTCATTAGGGCCGTGACTGGCGGCTCCCGCGGGCATGCGTAGGAGTGGCGTCATTGTGGCTCTGGCCAATCACAGCGTCGGAGACCGCGAACCCGGAAGAAACACCGGGAAAGATGTCAGACGTCTCAGCAGTGTGCGAGCGCCGCTGCAGGTGCTTCAAACTAAGGTAAGTATTTCATAATGAGCTAATATGCAATGCACACTAGCTCATTATGCCTTTGTCTTGCAGGTTTATTTATTTATTTATTTTTAATAGGGTTTACAACCTTTAAAAGCCTGCTCCCTCCATTCATAGATTGTGCTTCAATTTTAAAAGCTGTAGTACCAGCTTCTATCAATGGAGGCGCGGGGGGAAAGGGCAGGCATAGTCGGGCACTCTTGATGCGTGATTGTCACATCTCCCTCAGTTTTATTACCTCCCGCCGCATCAGAATACTATGGCGATGGGGGTGGGGTGGCATTGGAGGAAGAAGAATTCTGCTAAACCAGGACACAGTGGCAGAAGGGACATATCACCTTGAGGGTAAGTAGTATCCCTTGTGCTGATTTCTTTTTTTTTATTTTATAACTCAGCAGTCATTCAACTTTAGGGCTGACTGTGCTGTCTGATATACAGATAGCCACTAAAGGAAAAACCTCTGTACATCTGTGTATGAAATATGATCTAGGAAATGTAAAACTGTCACATCCAACATTTCAGCAAATTAATATAATTACCTTAAAATATGTATTTACATCACACGCTATTTGGATTCCATTTTACAATGGCTAGAGACTAATAGTAATTACTCCTAATTGTCCTTTATATAATTTAGGATCACGAGGGTCCCCTCCATTATCCTACAATCAGGGCAGTGGAAACAGATAGTCTGAGAAAAATTAGCTCTGATAAGAAAATGTCTAGCTGTGGGGATAATATACAGAGTATCTGTTCTTAACAACCCCGTAAATCACTGCAAGCATATTTCCAAAGCTGGGAGGAGCTGCATAAGTGCTACATCACATCATCATTTGAGGGGGTACAAGACACAAAGGATGAAGATTATCAGCATGTTATTAGTGAAAAGTTGAGTAATGTGTACACCAAAATGTTTTGCTTCTTGCTAAAGCAGAATTACAGGAAAATATCTCACCTTTCCCTCATAGGAGAAAGCATCCTATGTGTGTACAATCCACCCCTGAACCCAATCCAACCCATGGTAACAGTACTTACCAGCCTGATGGGCAACAACAACAAGATTGCTGAACTTTTGATTCCTTAGTTGCCTTTTCACTCCCCATGGATATTCGTGCCCTCAGAACCCCTGTAAGCATGTGTACAGGGTTAGACAGAAAGCATTGTGACATGCAATAGACCACTGGCTAGCTCAGAGTGCACACACACTATTTGGAATGCTTTTAGCTAGTGGATTAGAGGAAGACACTATCTGTACAGATCTGGGTATGTATCTGCTTTACTTAATTAGATCTTATGGTTTTAATAGGTACAAAACTGATAAGATGTCTGCTACACATACTTGCTCTGGACCATGCATAATGTGTGTCAGCACAGCCGCATGTAATCACCGCCAGGGTGACAATGCAGGAGCAAGAATATGAGGTAGAGGTGGAGTGCTGTCACCACATAACATGTTTTTTTTTTTGTTTTGTTTTTTAAACTTAGTTTATTAAAATGAATTGCACATACAAGTTATAGGTGTCAATACAGTGGCAAAGTACTATCCATATACAACTAACAGTGTATATAAAAGGGCCTGTAAACCCCATAATATGTTAACACTCACATAACATTTTAGTGATTATGTTTACATACACATTACTTTAACCACTTGACCTCCAGAAGATTTGCCCCTCTTCCTGACCAGGCCATTTTTTGCAAAACGGCACTGCATTACTTTAACTGACAATTGCGTGGTCGTGCAACGCTGTACCCAAATAACATTACTGGACTTCCCCCCACAAATAGAGCTTTCTTTTGGTGGTATTTGATCACCTCTGCATTTTTTATCTTTTGCGCTATAAACAAAAAAAAGACTGACAATTTTGAAAAAACAAAAAAAACTAAATTTTTTTTACCTTCTGCTATAAAACATAGTCAAAAGGATATATACAAAAGCCCGCGCTCACTTAATATTTGAAAAATTACACCAATATCAGAACCTTAAATACAAATTAGGCTGCTCGCAAAACAACTGATCCAATTGTCCATAAAATATTCTCAAAACTATTGCAGCACAAAGGAAAAGAAAGAGTGAATAAGGGTCCAGAAAAATAAATTCCTGAAAATAAATGGGTAGGTGGGTAGTTCATATAGCCAGACTAATGGGGAGAAACCAGTGGGTTACCAATGTAAGCCTGCTGGTTCATTCATCCATATGTAACACATATTCCTTGCAAAGTCCAATTCATTGCTTAGTATGGAGGTTCTCAAACCCACAAGGCATTCTGATAGAATCCACTAAACCAGTAATACATAGAGGCTTACCAGAATCTGGTAGATACTGCGCGGATGTCAAAATTCCAACTCAGGTATAGATGATCTGGCGTCCACTGACCGTGAAGACAGGGATGGGAGAGGGGAAGAAGGTAGAAAAGGGATTCTTGTCCGAGTAGGTGACTTCAAATCCTCCAAACAGCGCTTCCCAGGATATTCCAGCACTTACACCTGGACAACTGGGAGGACCCCGGAGTGGACGGACAGAACCCGGGCAAAGGTTTCTGGGCTAAAGATGTGGACCAGGCTGCGGTGAAAACTCAAATACAGCAGCCAATCTTGACCATTCTGCCACCAACGCCCCAACAAGGCTCCCTGTGTACTGCAGACCTAACTCTGTATGAGAGGCTTCACAGTGGAAGCACATACAATTAAATGGATAGATGAAGGAGGTCCTTCATCTATCCATTTAATTGTATGTAATTTTACATACATGTAATTTTAATGGAATTTCTCCATCAATTTCGGCCAATATGTATTCTGCTACATATTTTTGGTAAAAAAATCCCAATAAGTGTATATTGATTGTTTGGCGTAAAAATGATAGCGTCTACAAACTATAAGATACTCTTATTTATTTTTTTTCACTAGTAATGGCAGCAATCAGCAACTGATAGCGGGACTGCGATATTGCAGCTGACAATTTGGACACTGACACTTTTTGGGGACCAGTGACACTAATACAGTGATCAATGGTAAAAAAATATGCACTGTCACTGTACTAATGACACTGGCTGGGAAGGGGATAACACCAGGAGCGATCAAATGGTTAAATGTGTTACTAGCCAGTGCTTTTTTGCAGTGGGAGGTGCTTTTACTAAAGGAAGGCATAGATCTGTGTCTCTGCTTTGCAGGAACACAGAATCAATGCCTTCCCTCTTGACAGAACAACGATCTGCAGATTGGCATTCAGCCTATGTACTAAACAATCGGCGGGTGCCACTGGCACCGGAAGAGCTGGATCACGTATATATACAGTACATGATCCGGCGGCGCACAGCTGCCGCTCTGTAGCAGTAAAACTGCTATAAGACTGTCAGAAAGCGGTTAAATCTGATCAAGTTTACAGCACAATGTACTGTATGTTAAGTCTTTTGGTACAATCTTTCATGAGAGGAGGAGTATCTTGATGTTTTATCACATAACAATGGGGGGTGGAGGAGCACAGGGGGTCGGAGAATTTTTTGACATGGCCTATATAATTAAAATGACATGAATATCTCAATATAAAAGGGTGATAATCAGCTGCATTTGTTACAGACATTTTAGTGTCGGCTTTTGAGAAAAGTCTAATGCTACTGGAAAAAGGGGGTAATAAAGGGCAAACCAAGGAGATAAGGTAAGAAGGCAGCAAGACACAAAAAACAAATGGATGCCTAATGTGCAATCTGCCTTCTTTTTGAATTAGCATATACATAACTGTACAGGAGATTTGGTGGTGTGTTGTTTGAAAAACCTGGATATAAACTAAAATGCTAGATCAGGGTTTCTCAACCAGGGTTCCCCCAGAGGTTGCTAGGGGTTCCTTGAGCAATGGTAAATTTCTACCTCTCAGATAAATACCCAATGATACCATTGATCTTTTTAGCTGTCTGTAAGGGGGTAATTCTTCCCAATGACCACAAGTGTAAGGAGCATTCTTCCCACTGACCATCACACTAATGTATCATAAGTTGTAGAGTTTTAATTTTTAGCAGGGGTTCCCCGAGACCGGAGAATTATTTCAAGGGTTCCTCGGTGTTGAAAAGGTTGAGAAAGGCTGTGCTAGAGATCAACCACATTCGAAAACATTTCAATCACTTTAATAAACTTTTTAACAACATTAGACCATTAGAAAACTTTTTTTTTATATTCTAATCCTTTTTGTTTTGTTTTGCTCTATTCTTTTCTATTCCTTCATTTTCTGTTATATTCCCCTAGCATAGTTGATAGGTGAATAATGGGTAGGGAAGTAAATATTCACTTAGGGTGTGTGGGTGGTAGGGGTTCTTGGTTTGAGTCACAGTTCCTTTGGTATATTAACCAATTTTTAGGGGTTTGCCTTAGAAGGAAGCATCCTTAAACACATAACAAATTTATAAGGGATTAATAAAAAAGACCACTTTAACCTCTTGACCGGGATGACGTCCATGGAAGGTATCCCGTGCATGAGCTATCTGAGAGCCGCTACGAGGCGCATGTGGCACACTCTGTGATCACCGAGTCTATGAGACTTGGCTGATCACAGATCGGTGTAAGGGGCCCGTCCCTTACAACGTGATCAGCTGTCAGCCAATGACAGCTGATCACATGATGTAAACAAAAGATTGGTGATCGGCCAACAGCGTGAGGGGAAAAAAAGCCCATAATCGGCTGCAGACAAAGGGACATCGGTCTCACACACGGAGAGGCACTGCTGCTATGCAGTGCCCTCCAGTGCCATCTACCAGTGCCACCTACAGGTGCACATCAGTGCAGCCTACCAGTGCCCACGAGTGCCACCTATTAGTGGCCATAAGTGCTGCCAATCAGTACTCATCTGTGCCTCATCATCAGTGCCACATATCAGTGCTGCCGATCAGTGTCACCTACCAGTGCCCATCTGTGCCACCCATCAGTGACACCTATCAGTGCCGCTTATCAGTGCCATCCATCAGTGCCACCCACCAGTGCCACCTCATCAGTGCCCACCAGTGCCACCTACCAGTGCCCATCAGTGCTGCCATATCAGTGCCACCTCTCAGTGCCCATCAGTGCCACCTCTCAGTGCCCAGTGCAGCCTATTAGTGCCCATCAGTGCTGCCTCAGCAGCGTACATCAAGGCGTTCGGACAAAACTATGCAGCTTGTTCACTAATACCAGGAGTCTGGCGGACAAAATGGGAGAACTAGAGCTGTTACTGTACGAAGAGGAGTTAGATTTGTGGGAATTTTAGAGACTTGGTTTAATAGCTCTCATGATTGGCTAGCTACCATTCAGGGGTATTCCCTATATAGCAGGGATAGGGAGGGCAAAAGAGGGGGAGGGGTATGCCTGTATATAAAAAAATGACGTACAAGTAAATGTGAGGGATGATATTACTAGTGGATCAAGGAAGGAGGTTGAATCCTTATGGGTAGAGCTACAAAAGGAAGACACCAAGGGGAAAGTAATACTAGGAATATGCTACAGGCCCCCTAACCAGAGGGAAGAGGGGGAGGCAGACCTCCTGTCACAGTTTGGAACTGCAGCAAAGATGGAAGTGTCATTATAATGGGGAATTTTAATTAGCCAGATATAGACTGGGCGGAAGGTACTGCACACTCAGCTAAGGCTCGACATTTCCTAAATGTCCTGCAGGACAATTTCATGGGTCAGATGGTAAATGCACCAACTCGAAAAAAAAGCATTATTAGACCTTATGATTACTAACAACACAGAACTGATCACAGACGTGGAAGTAAGGGGCAATCTAGGAAATAGAGATCACAGGTCAATTAGTTTCAGTGTAAGTCACACAAATAGGAAACATAAGAGGAATACAAAGACACCGAATTTTAAGAGAGCCAACTTCCATAAACTACGCTCCTTGCTGGAAGGTGTTCATTGGGATAAAATTCTAGGAACAAAGAATGCGGAGGCAAAATGGGAGTGCTTCAAGGACATACTAAACAAAGGTATTACTCAGTGTATCCCAAAGAGAAATAAGTTTAGAACAGCTAAAAAAACAGGGTGGCTTAACTCCAATGTAAAAGCACATATAAAGGCAAAGGAGAAGGCCTTCAAAAATACAAGGCTGAGGCGTCTCTTGTCGGCAGTCCAGCTTTATAAGGTATGCAATAAGGAATGTAAGGGTGAAATCAGGGTGGCTAAGATAGAACATGAAAGACACATAGCTGAGGAGAGTAAAAAGAATCCCAAGAAATGATTTAAGTATATAAATAGTAAGAGAGGGAGGTCAGATCATATTGACTCCATAAAAAATGATGAAGGGAATCTGGTTACCAAGGGTGGAGAGATGGCAAAGGTGTTAAATAAATTTTTCTCCTCAGTATTCACAAAGGAAACAGGGGGCTCAAGTATTCAAAACTATAATGAAGGACCTCATGACACATCACAGGAAGTACCCTCATGGCTAACTGAGGAATCAAATAGGAATAGAAAAAATTAACCTTAATAAGTCACCGGGACCAGATGGCTTGCACCCGAGGGTCCTTAACCACTTTAATTCCGAGCCTGTTTTTTGGGTTTGGTGTTCACGAGTTAAAACCATTTTTTTTGCTATAAAATTACTTAGAACCCCCAAACATTATACAGGGAGTGCAGAATTATTAGGCAAGTTGTATTTTTGAGGAATAATTTTATTATTGAACAACAACCATGTTCTCAATGATTCCAAAAACTCATTAATATCAAAGCTGAATATTTTTGGAAGTAGTTTTTTGTTTGTTTTTAGTTGTAGCTATTTTAGGAGGATATCTGTGTGTGCAGGTGACTATTACTGTGCATAATTATTAGGCAACTTAACAAAAAACAAATATATACCCATTTCAATTATTTATTTTCAGCAGTGAAACCAATATAACATCTCAAAATTCCCAAATATACATTTCTGACATTCAAAAACAAAACAAAAACAAATCAGTGACCAATATAGCCACCTTTCTTTGCAAGGACACTCAAAAGCCTGCCATCCATGGATTCTGTCAGTGTTTTGATCTG
>BLSH010521620.1:982691-998029 GCA_018402905.1 Glandirana rugosa
TCCTTCATTCCCCCCCCCCCCCCCCAAAAAAAACTGAAGGACTACAAGTCCCATCTGTATAAGTGCTTTGATTAATTAGTTTAGTTTTTTTACCTAGAGTGACCTCTTGAAAGGTTTGGCAGCTCTCTTTCCCTATGTTGTCTGTGATGCTGCATGCCAGGCTCCGAGGAGAACATACAGGGAGGAGGTGGGTGGAGCTAGCAGAGGACGAGGAAGTTAAAATCCTCCTCTGCTCTGAACGCTGGAAGCCTGGGTCTTCTCTCTCTCCTTCTTCTCCTCCTGAGTCCTGACGTCACTGGCTCACTGCTTGTGGATGCGGCGCTGCGCTGGCCGAGTCACGCTGACGCTGCTGCGCTCAGAGTCAGTGTGACTCAGTCAGGACTCAGGAGGGAGGAGAAGGAGGCTGGGCGTGCTGCGCAGCAGCAGACAGCCCAGCCAGGCAGAGGCAGCCACAATTAAAAACATAAGATAAGATTCCAGGGGGGGGCACCCGCCCCCCCTTGCCCCTCCCTGCGGATGCCCATGGCAGCAGACTGATGAGCTCATGTTTGCGCCACTCTCTTTTTTGCACTTGAGCTGTGCAGCATGACTGATTGGCTCCTTGTGCTGCTTTTCACCCTCTCCTAGGCTAAGCTCTGTTGTACAAGAGATTGTAGAAGGCTCATGTGATGGACACGGTGTCAAACCGTGGCCATCTTCACCAACTTGTGGTCAAACGCACACTGCGTTGTCACTGATATGCAACAATGGCACTCTCAGCCTGACCCTGCACAAAGATTTTCCAGCTTGTGGGACCACAATATGTGGCAGCGACTGAGCGCCATGGTCACTGGGATTGGAACTACACAGTTAACTATTGACTCTGTTACCAGATATTTTATTGTAAAATATCAAACGTTCACAATATTAGCGAAAACAATTATGACGTTAAATAAATGTCTGTAATACACACTGTCACCACAGGCAGGTATGCCCAGAGATTTACCATATAGTAGTTCTGTGTTAGTGCATTAGACACAACATTAACACATTTCAAAATACTGTTTAACCCCTTAGTGACTGAGGGTAAAACCAATGTTAATGCCTGAACACAATTTTCCAACTTTGACATGGGCTAGTAAGTCTGTACATATCATCACTGCTTTGTATATTCAGGTAAATTATACCTTGTTTTTTTTAAGGACAAATTGGGCTTTCTTTTGGTGGTGTAACAGATATCTCCTGATTTTTTTTTTTTATCAAAGGAAAACAACCACATTCAAAAACTTTCCACCACATTCGAAAACATTTCAATCACTTTAATAAACATTTTTAACAAGATTAGAAAATGTTTTTTTTTTTTTTTTTCGAATCCGTTTTGCTTTGTTTTGTCTGTATTCTTTTCTATTCCTTCATTTTCTGTTCTATTCCCCTAGCATAGTTGATAGGTGAATTATGGGTAGGGAAGTAAATATTCACTTAGAGAGTGCGGGTGGTAGGGGTTCTTGGTTTGAGTCACAGTTCCTTTGGTATGCATTGGTATATTAACCAATTTTTGGGGTTTGCCTTAGAAGCAACCATCCTTGAACACATAACAAATTTATAAGGGATTAATAAGAAAGACCACTTTAACGTCTTGACCGAGACAACGTCCATGGAAGGTATCCCGTGCATGAGCTGTCTGAGAGCCGCTGCGAGGTGCGTGCGTGTGGCACGCTCTGTGATCACCGAGTCTATGAGACTCGGCTGAACAAAGATCGGTGTAAGGGGCCGGTCCCGGTACCTTACCACGTGATCAGCTGTCAGCCAATGACAGTTGATCACATGATGTAAACAAAAGATCGGTGATCGGCCGACAGCGTGAGGGGAAAAAAAGCAGATAATCGGCTGCAGACTCCAGTGCCATCTACTAGTGCCACCTACAGGTGCACATCAGTGCAGCCTACCAGTGCCCACGAGTGCACCTATTAGTGCCCACCAGTGCCACCTGTCAATGCCCACCAGTGTCACCTATCAATGGCCATAAGTGCTGCCAACCAGTGCTCATCTGTGCCTCATCATCAGTGCCACATATCAGTGCTGCTGATCAGTGTCACCTACCAGTGCCCATCAGTGCCACCTATCAGTTCTGCTTATCAGTGCCATCCATCAGTGCCGCCCTTCAGTGCCACCCACCACTGCCACTTCATCAGTGCCCACCAGTGCCACCTATCAGTGCCCATCAGTGCCGCCTTATCAGTGCCACCTCTCAGTGCCCATCAGTGCCACCTCTCAGTGCCCAGTGCAGCCTATTAGTGCCCATCAGTGCTGCCTCAGCAGCATACATCAAGGCGTTCAGACAAAACTACACAGCTTGTTCACTAATGCCAGGAGTCTGGCGGACAAAATGGGAGAACTAGAGCTGCTACTGTACGAAGAGGAGTTAGATTTTGTGGGAATTTCAGAGACTTGGTTTAATAGCTCTCATGATTGGCTAGCTACCATTCAGGGATATTCCCTATATCGCAGGGATAGGGAGGGCAAAAAATTGGGAGGGGTATGCCTGTATATAAAAAATGACGTAGAAGTAAATGTGAGGGATGACGTTACTAGTGGATCAAGGGACGAGGTTACATTTTTATGGGTAGAGCTACAAAAGGAAGACACAAAGGGGAAAGTAATACTAGGAATATGTTACAGGCCCCCTAACAAGAGGGAAGAGGGGGAGGCAGACCTCCTGTCACAGTTTGGAACTGCAGCAAAGATGGGAGTGTCATTATAATGGGGGATTTTAATTAGCCAGATATAGACTGGGCGGAAGGTACTGCACTCTCAGCTAAGGCTCGACATTTCTTAAATGTCCTGCAGGACAATTTCATGGGTCAGATGGTAAATGTACCAACTAGAAAAAAAGACTTGATCACAGACGTGGAAGTAAGGGGCAATCTAGGAAATATAGATCACAGGTCAATTAGTTTCAGTGTAAGTCACACAAGTAGGAAGCCTATGGGGAATACAAAGACATTGAATTTTAAGAGAGCCAACTTCCATAAACTATGCTCCTTGCTGGAAGATGTTCGTTGGGATAAAATTCTAGGAACAAAGAACACGGAGGAAAAATGGGAGTGCTTCAAGGAAATACTTAACAAAGGTATTAGTCAGTGTATCCCAATGGGAAATAAGTTTAGAAGAGCTAATAAAAAAACAGGGTGGCTTAATGCCAACGTAAAAGCACATATAAAGGCAAAGGAAAAGGCCTTCAAAAATACAAGGCTGAGGGGTCTCTGTCGGCACTCTAGCTTTATAAGGTATGCAATAAGGAATGTAAGGGTGCAATCAGGATGGCTAAGATAGAACATGAAAGACACATAGCTGAGGAGAGTAAAACGAATCCCAAGAAATGATTTAAGTATATAAATAGTAAGAGAGGGAGGTCAGATCATATGGGCTCCATAAAAAATGATGAAGGGAATCTGGTTACCAAGGATGGAGAGATGGCAAAAGGTGTTAAACTAATTTTTCTCCTCAGTATTCACGAAGGAAACAGGGGGCTCAAGTATTCAAAACTATAATGAAGGACCTCATGACACGTCACAAGAAGCACCCTCATGGCTAACTGAGGAATCAAATAGGAATAGACTTGAAAAACTTAACGTTAATAAGTCACCGGGACTAGATGGCTTGCACCCGAGGGTCCTTAACCACTTTAAAGTGGATGTAAACCCGAAAAAAAAAATGTAATTAATAATTCTGCCTGGTAGAGTATAGCATGTCACATTATCTGTGCCTAGTCTTGCCACAAACAGTTAATCCAACTGTGAGTAATGAGCTTATCTTTTTTCAGGAAGAGAAAGTCCGACTAACAGGGAAATACACAGTCGATCCGCCCCCTGCTCTGCGAGTGACAAGCAATTTGCTTATCTACTTCACACAGCAGAGAAAGTTTTACACTCCCCCCTCCCTCCCTCCTCAATGTCTCAGTAAAGAGGTGGGTGGGGAGGCTTGTGACATCACAACTCCACCCACCAAACTCCAGCAAACACAGACACCCTCTGATTTCAGTTTTACAGAGCTGCTAGTGCTTACAGGAAGGACATTTGAAAGGTAGGGGTAGATGCAGGAGGATTGCATGTATATATACATTAATACTGTGTCATTAGTTTATACTGGGTGGGTGGTGGGTTTACATCCACTTTAAGACCGAGCCTGTTTTTTGGGTTCGGTGTTCACGAGTTAAAATAATTTTTTTTGCTATAAAATTACTTAGAACCCCCAAACAATATATATATATTTTTTTCTAACACGCTAGAAAATAAAATGACGGGCATTGCAAAACTTTATGTCACACCGTATTTGTGCAGCAGTCTTACAAGCGCAATTTTTTTTTAAAAAAATCAGCTTTATGAGTTAAAAAATAAGACATCAGTAAAGTTAGGCCAATTTTTTTCCATATTGTGAAAGATAATGTTACGCCAAGTAAAATGATACCCAACATGTCATGCTTCAAAATTGTGTCCGCTCGCGGAATGGCGACAAACTTTGCAACATAAAAATCTCTATTGGCGACATTTAAAAAATTCTACAGGTTAGCACTTTTGAGTTATAGAAGAGGTCTAGTGCTAGAATTATTGCTCTTGCTCTAACGATCGCGGTGATACCTCATATGTGTGGTTTGAACACTGTTTTCATATGTGGGCGGGACTTACGTATGCGCTCGCTACTGCGCGTGAGCTCGCGGGGACGGGGCACTTTAAAATATATATTTTTTTATAATTATTTATTTTACTTTTTAATTTTTACACTGTTCTTTAAAAAAAAAAATCTTGATCAATTTTAGTCCTATTACAAGAAATGTAAACATTCCTTGTTATAGAAAAAAAGCATGCCAGGACCTCCTAAATATAAGATGGTGACGGCGTTGGTCCGGAAGTGGTTAAGGAACTCAAGAAATTTCCAGACCACTGTACCTAATTTTTAAAAACAGTCTACTGACTGGTATGGTACCAGCTGATTGGAGAAAAGCCAATGTAGCACCAATATATAAAAAAGGGCCAAGATACTGTATATTCCCGGAAACTACAGGCCAGTTAGCTTAATATCAATAATATGCAAGCTCTTGGAGGGAATAAGGGATTATATACAAGATTATTGTAAGGAAAACAGTAAAGAAAGGCCCATTGATGTGGTGTATCTAGATTTTGCAAAAGCATTTGATACAGTTCCCCATATACGCTTGATGTCCAAACTAAGGTCTGTCGGCATGTGTCAAAGGGCGAGTACCTGGATTGAAAACTGGTTACAGGGGGGAGTCCAGAGGGTGGGGATAAATCGGGAGTACTCAGAATGGTCTGGTTTGGAAAGTGGGGTCCCCCAGGGATCTGTCCTGGGACCAATCCTATTCAATTCATTCATAAATGATCTGGAGGATGGCTCAATCTCCAAATTTGCAGATGATACAAAGCTAAGCAAGGCAATAATTTCTACACAGAATGTGGAAACCTTACAAGAAGATCTGACCAAATTAAAGGGGTGGGCAGATAAGTGGCAAATGAGGTTTAATGTAGAAAAATGTAAAATAATGCATTTGGGTACCAAGAATATGAATGCAAACTACTCAATAGGGGGAGAGCCACTGGGGGAAGGGAATCTAGGATGGAAAAGGACCTAGGGGTCCTAGTAGAGAACAGGCTCAGCAATGGCATGCAATTTCAAGCTGCGGCAAGCAAAGCCAACAAAATATTGGCATGCATCAAAAAGGGGATAAACTCCAGAGATAAACCTGGGAGTTTGCCGTCCAGTTCTGGGCACCAGTCCTCAGGAAGGATGCCCTCACAGCTAGAAAGGGTTCAGAGAAGGGCAAGAAAGCTAATTAAGGGACTGAAGGACCTTAGTTAAGAGGAGAGAACCTCATACGAGAACTGAACTTATTCTCTCTGGAGAAGAGAGGCTTGATTTCAATGTACAAATACTGTACTGGTGACCCCACAATACAGACAAAACTATTCCGCGCAAGGGAGCACACAAAGACATGCAGCCATTCATTAAAAATAGAGGAAAGGTGGTTTAACCTTAAGCTGCGTAGAGCGTTCTGTTAGGAAACATCCGTTCCCCCGGGAGTTCGGGTCCGGAAGCCTGTGCGCGGGCGTACAAAGCGTGTGTTTGTGCTTGCACGCGCGCCGGCATTGGTGCCAAATGGCCCATTTAAGCAGACAGCACCCTGCAACCAGTGCTGTCCATTCTACAGCGTTACCCGTGTCCCCAGCAGTGTGTTTATCTGAGTTCCTGTGAGCCCGGCTTGTCTTCTGTTCCTGCTTGTCTGCTGCCCGCACCGACCCCGGCTTGTCTACAACCACTCTTCAGTCTCATCCCTGTGTACCTCGCTGCCAGCCTGTTGACGACCCTGCCTGCACCCGACCATCCTCTTGTCTGTTCCTCTTGTACCACACTGCCCACCTGTTGGCAACCCGGACTGTACCACTACGCTACCTTCCAAGCACGAGCTCCGGAGGAACCCTCTATGCTTGCACCAAGACTCATCCAAGCCCCCGTGCCTCCCAGCACTCCCGAGCTCCCTGTCTGTATTACCAGGGGTTCCGGAATCAGGGTCATAAGAGAGGTTGCTCCCTGCATAAGCCAGACTCCATCACCAGGTGCGTGACAGTAACTGACAGCCATGTCCAAGTCTGCGCAGGGGCCCTCTCCGATGGAATGTCTTTGCCAGCATTTGGCCGGCCTTACACAAGCCATTCAGAACCTGCAGGAGGGATATCAACAGTTTGAGGAGCGTGTCCAAGAACTCTCCTCACCTGCTCCATCAGCAGCAGCACCTCGCACCATAGTTGCCTTGCCTTCAGAGCCTGAGGTCCCTATGCCAGAATGGTTCTCAGGAGACCGCAGCAAGTTCCTGGCTTTCAGGAATGCTTGTGAGCTGTATTTCTCTCTCCAGCCATGCACCTATTCATTGGAAGCTACAAAGGTGGGCTTCACAATCTCCCTTCTGCAAGGAGAACCGCAAGCATGGGCCCACCATCTCTTAGAACAGAAGGCACCAGCCGTGTCCAGCCTCGCCCAGTTCCTCCAAGCCATGGCTCAGCTCTATGAGGACCTCCATCAGGCTCCTGTTGTTCCGCTGAGGATTACGTGTCCGAGTTTAGGCGCTGGAGCGCCGATACAGATTGGAACGACACAGCCCTGTGTCACCAGTTCTGGCTGGAGTTATCAGATCCCCTGAAGGATGAGTTGGCCCGTGTCCCCCGATCTATGGACGCCCTCATCAACCTGGCCATCCAGATAGACCGGCGCCTCAGAGAGTGCAGGGCTGAGAGCTCAGCAGGGTCTCCAAGTCTCTCCTGGATGCTACCCTGTACACCCGGTACCCCAGTCCAGCACCACCAGCCGCTGTTACTCCTCCATCTTCTCCAGTTCCACTCGAGCCCATGCAGTTGGGGCTCCTTCGACCTCCACTGTCTCCAGAAGAAAAACAGTGCCGTTGGAACCACGACCTCTGCCTCTACTATGGAGAATCCGGGCCTGTAAGAGCCTCTCTGCCCAAACTTCGTAAAGGTTATACCGCTAAGCCTACAATTACCCCAATCTGCCTAAAATTTCTTCTCACCTGGCTCTCCCCATCACCCTACAGCACCCAGGAAGGAGTATCCTAGTCACTGCGACTGTTGATTCGGGCACCTGCAGTTGCTTCGTGGATCAGACAATTGCTGCCCAACACCTAATCCCTCTGCAACTGAAGGCCCAAGGGATGGTGGTCAACCTAACAGATGGAACAGCTATTAAGTCAGAGGTGGTCACCCATGAAACTGTTCCCCTATCTGCTATCACCACAGATGGACATCAGGAATTCCTGAAGCTTGATGCCATTGCATCACCTCTATTCCCCATCATCCTTGGACTACTATGGCTCCAGGCTCACAACCCTCTCATCAAGTGGGTCGCAGGAGAAATCAAATTTCTCTATCCATACTGCTAGCAACACTGTTGGCCCAGGGCTTGGGAAGCCCCTACAGCCCTGCTGTGCCTTGATTCCGACCCGGATCCTGAATTTATCAAGGCTGTTCAGCCTGTCTACCATGCCTTCCTGGATGTTTTTAGCAAAAAGAAGGCAGAGTGTCTGCCACCCTATAGACCCTATGACTGCCCTATCAAGCTCCTCCCAGGAGCAGAAGTGCCCTTTGGGGGGATCTTTCCACTGACTGAGGTGGAACTCTCGGCCCTGAAGACTTATCTGGATGACAACCTGAAAAAGGGCTTCATCCGCCCCTCCACATCCCCAGTGGGGGCCAGGATCTTTTTTAATTCAATCTGATTTTATTGAGAAGAGAGAAAAAAAAAACAAAAAACAACAACATGGTACAGAATCTTATCCATATAACATATAGATGGTGGATCAATACTGAATACAAATGATTTGCAAAAAACCAATGCCAAATAACAGAGGTCCACAGTAAATATGAACATCGTGATCATGGGCCGTATAGGTCCTAACATGACTAAAACATCCAACTGGAAATTGTGTACACCGCTTAATGCAATTTGAGCGGTGCTCACTTCCTTATATTCCATATACGCTTAAAGTATTAACTTTGTATTATATAAAGAAAGTGTGTGACGCAAAGGCCGCACTTGGCCTTTAGGAAGCCTAAAAGTGGGGTACCTGAACTCTTCCAATGACTTGGGGCCGCCACCGTCTTCACAAAACTGGATGTTCGCGGAGCCTACAACCTTGTCTAGATAAGGGAAGGTGATGAGTGGAAAACCGCCTTCCGTACCTGCTTCAAGCATTTTGAATATATGCCCTTTGGGCTCTGTAACGCTCCGGCCACGTTCCAGCATTTGGTGAACAACATTTTTAGGGACTATCTGGATCAGTTCGTCATTATTTACTTAGAAAATATCCTCTTCTTTAGATGCCCACCGCCAACATGTTGCCAAAGTCCTGGCCCGCCACAGGCAACATGGACTTTATGCCAAAGCCGAGAAGTGTATCTTTGAATGCCAAAGCATTCCGTTCCTGGGCTTAGTCATTTCGCCCACCGGAATCACAATGGACACACAAAAGGTCTCTGCCATTGTAGACTGGCCAGCCCCGGATGACAATAAAGGTGTCCAGCGGTTCGTTGCTTTCGCAAACTTTTACTGCAAGTTCATTAAAGGATTCTCGGCCATTATCACTCCGATCACCCGGCTGACCAAGGTGAACGCTAGGTTCCAATGGACCACTGAGGTGCAGGAAGCCTTTGAGGCCTTGAAAGGACTTTTCACGTCTGCCCCTGTATTGGAGCACCCTGACCCAGTGTTACCCTATGTCCTGGAAGTGGATGCCTCCAAAACTGCTGTAGGAGCAGTGCTTTCGCAAAGACAGGGTGCCAAGGCTCTTCTCCACCCAGTGGCATTCTTTTCACGGAAGCTAACGGATCCAGAGAAGAATTACAACATTGGGGACCGAGAGCTCTTAGCTATCAAGGCCGCTCTTGAAGAGTGGCGCTATCTGCTTGAAGGAGCTGCACACTCCATCCCCATATACACAGACCACAAAAACCTTGAATATCTGAGGACTGCTAAAAGATTAAAACCCCGTCAAGCCCAGTGGGCACTCTTCTTTTCGAGGCTTGTGTTCCACATCACATACAGGCCCAGGTCAAAAAACACCAAACCCGATGCTCTTTCACGCATGTTTGGCGACATCGAAACTCCCACATGCCCAGATACCATCCTGTCACCCGGGAACTTCTTTTTTACCCAGGAAGACCTGCTTTCACGTATCCGATGGGCAGTTGCCAAGACTACCAGTGCACCAAACTCTAAATTGCAGATGAAAAGGGGCTTGTTGTGGTACAGCAGCAAAATCTTTGTGCCTGAGAAGTTATGGCTGTCAGTTTTGAAACTCTGTCATGACCATAAGCTTGTGGGTCACTTTGGAGTCCGCAAGACATCAGACCTTCTCCAGCATACCTTCTGGTGGCTACAAGTGGATGCCGATTACAAAAAGTACATTGGTGCCTGTCCTACCTGTGCCCAACACAAGGGTAACAAAGCCAAATCATGGGGTCTACTCAACCCCCTCCCAGTACCAGAAAAGCCTTGGACCATGATCTCCATGGGTTTTATTGTGGAATTGCCCACATCAGAGGGCTATTCAGCTATTTTTGTAGTGGTGGATTGGCTCACCAAAATGTCAGACTTCACGGGTTACCAGCAAATATCATATCTGACCGCGGAGCCCCGTTCACCTCCAGGTTCCGGAAAACCCTGTGTTCCTCTCTAGACATTGAGCTATCTCTTTCTTCAGCCTACCACCCACAGACTAACGGTCAGACAAAATGGACCGATCAAACACTGGAGCAGTGATAGCGTTGCTTCTCCACCTTCTCTCAAAATAACTTGATCCAGCTACTTCCATCGGCCGAATTTGCGTACAATAATACGGTCCACTCGGCCACCAACCAGTCCCCATTCTTCGCCAACTATGGGTTCCACCTGTCCTTTCTGCCTAACCCGATTCCTGAAAGCCCAGTACCAGCCAGCTGTTCAGAGAATGGTGGACTTTTTCAAAAACTGTAAATTGTTGCAGGAAACAATGTCTAAGACCCAAGAATACAACAAGGAGGTTTATGACAAGAAAAGGCAGGGTGAACTAAATCTGGAACCCGGGGAACGGGTCTGGTTGGCAACTACAAACCTGAAGTTGGCATGCCCTTCTAAGAAATTGGGCCCCAGATTTATTGGCCCATTTTCAATCAAGAGGAAGATCAAAAGGGTGGCCTATGAACTTGAGTTACCTCTGTCTTTAAAAATCCACCCTGTATTTCACGTGACCCTGCTGAAACCTGCAACCTGGACCATTTCCCAGGTAGGAGGACCAGACCACCGGAGCCAATTCTAGTGAATGGAGAGGAGTATGAAGTGGAAGCTGTCATGGACTGTAGGAAGAGGGGTAACCGCATCCACTATTTAATCAAACAGAAGGGTTACGGCCCTGAAGAAAGTTCTTGGGAGACGGAGAGCGATGTACACGCTGAAGAATTGGTCAGGATCTTCAAGAGGGATCACCCAGAGAAAGTGGCCCGTCTGGGCATTCGGAGGCTGCCCTTTGGGGGGGGGGGGCAATGTCAGGAAACATCAGTTGCCCCGGGAGTTCGGGTCCAGAAGCCTGTGCGTGTGCCGGCATTGGCGCGAAACAGCCCATTTAAGCGAACAGCACACTGCAACCAGTGCTGTCCGTTCTACAGCATTACCCGTGTCCCCAGCAGTGTGTTTATCTGAGTTCCTGTTCCTGTGACCCCGGCTTGTCTTCTGTTACTGCTTGTCTGCTGCCCGCACCGACCCTGGCTTGTCTACGACCACTTTTCAGTCTCATCCCTGTGTACCTCACTGCCAGCCTGTTGATGACCCTGCCTGCACCCGACCATTCTCTTGCCTGCTCCTCTTGTACCACACTGCCCACCTGTTGCCAACCCAGACTGTACCACTACGCTACCTTCCAAGCACAAGCTCCGGAGGAACCCTCCACGCTTGCACCAAGACTAATCCAAGCCTTCGTGCCTCCCTGCACTCCCGAGCTCCCTGTCTGCACTAACAGGGATATCGGAATCAGGGTCATAAGAGGTTGCTCCCTGCATAAGCCAGACTCCACCACCAGGTGCGTGACAGGTTCTTTACTATAAGAGCAGTAAGGATGTGAAATTCTCTTCCACAAACAGTGGTTTCAGCTGGGAGCATAGATAATTTAAAGAAACTATTAGATGGGCACCAAAACATTGAGGGATATACAATGTAATACTGACATAAAAACATACACATAGGTTGGACTTGATGGACTTGTGTCTTTTTTCAACCTCACTAACTATGTAACTATATAATGAAGGAGAAAAATGACCTGTTTTCAAAATTTTATACCAAACTATAAAACTATACAAAAATATTTTTTTAGCAAAAGTTAAGTGCCCAGTAAACAAGTGGTTAAATATATATATATATTTTTTTTGTCTCTCCCTTTCTCTCTCACTGTTCATTCTGTAGACATGGGTTTATCAACCAAATCTTGGTGGTTTGCCATAGTGGCAACCTCCTTTAACACATGACAATTCTATAAGGGCTTAATTTATTACATAAAATATATTTTTGAGTTTTTTCTGGTGGTGGGCTCCGGGCCAGTATCGGCCTTAGAGGCACCCACCCCTAGCATAGTTGATAGGTGATTTATGGGTAGGAAAGTAAATACTTACTTAGGGCTCGTTTACACTTGCTTCAAAACAGGGCGTCAGACAGGCGTTGTTAAGGCTCCCTTAACGTCAGTCAAAGCCAATGTCACTAAATAAAATGGTTGGCTTACAGCCCTGTTTACACCTTGCATTGGCTTAGCTGCGCTTCAGCTTTGCGTCAAAAATTATACCCCATGTAGCTTTAGCCAGGCTTCAAAGCCTCTCCAATGCCTCCATAGAAGTCTATGACAAAGCTTGTTTGAAGCTCGCTTGAAGCACCTGCGGCTTTTCAGAGGCTGTAATTCAGCTTTAGCTTCGCTTTGTTTTGGAGAATTTGCAGGTGTGAGATATCAACAAAAACACATGGGGCGTTTACCAAGCTTCAACTAGGATTCGAAAATGTATCACTGAAGCCTTGTTGAAGCCTCACTGAAGCCTCTTCGAAGCACCGCCGAAGCCTCAAAAACACATCATAAAAGCTTGTTGAAGCTGTATGAGCATTGAGGCCGAAGCAAGTGTAAACTAGCTCTTAGGGTGAGTGGGGGGGTAGGGGTTTTTGGTTGGACTCAGTTCTTTTTATATGCATTTGTTTATTAACCAATTTTTAGGGGTCTGCCTTAGAGGCAACCAACCTTAACACACAATAATTTTATAAGGGGTAATAAGGAAGACCACTTTAAATAACATTTTTTTTTCCTCAAAGGGTTGGAGCCCATGTTTAAAAAGGAAGTAAACCCAGATAGGGTTTACTTCCTCTATGTCCCCCTGTAAAGTAGAAACATAATGGGCTATTATGCATTGCATAATAGCCCAATATGTGCCACTAACCTGCAAACGAAGCCTGCGACGTCCAACAATGTCCCCCCTGCATCCATCTTCTGCCTCTCTTCCTTCTGAGGCCACGACTCCGGCGCTGTGACTGGCCGGAGTCGCGTGATGTCACTCCCGCACATGCGCCCGGGAGCCGCCAGTCACGGCATGGTCGCAGTGGAGGAACAGCACACAGGCCGTTCCTTCACTGCGCATATGCCGACATGACGTCAGCACAGTTTCAACACTGCATATCCCCTGAACCGTACAGGTTTAGGAGATATTTAGTGCGCCTACAGGTAAGCCTTATTATAGGCTTACCTGTAGGTTAAAGTGGCTGTCACAAGTTGACAACCACTTTAAAGAAATGCAAAATATTTTTTTTTTCATTCTACCTAAAACATACTAACACTAACTGATACTAATTAAAAAAAAAAAACTACCAAAAGTATACTGACCCTGAACTTTGGCCCTTACCCTAGCACAAACACTGACCTAGATCTACCTGTATGTATTTTATATATATATATATTTATATATATATTTTACACTTTTTACACACACATGTTTATATTTACATCTTCATCTCTTGCAAGGAGAGGAAAATACCACGTCTCTTCCTGTCAATTCAGCAGAGGAAGTAAACACACGGGAGGGCTCACAGTGACTGATCACTACAATAGCCAATCTGAGGCTATCACAGGGATCAGGTGACCTAAAACTGGGAGTCCTGGGTCCCAATTGTTAGTATGAGACAGCACAAAGAGAGGTGCAAATAAATGCGGCCCCACAGAAAAATGTCCAGTCCAGTGAGGCCCTATATATGTGTACCGTTGGCGGGAAGGGGTTAATAATAGAAAAGGTAAAAGGGTGCAAACTAAACATTTTAATAATAAAAAGGATATTATAAATGAACAAAGAGTCAATAATGCAGCAGAGAAATAAAAAGGAATTAAAGGTGAAAACACTTAAAATTGTCCTCTCATTAAATCTTGGCTGATGTTCCTTGTTTTGATGGTGAAAGGAGAGCTTCAGAATGCTGATGCAGCCCCTCTTTTCTGGTTCTTGAGGGGGGTATGGAGACAGAAATGATCCGACCAATGGGAAAGTCTGTATAGTGGCTGATGTATGACCATGCACTGCCTTTCCAGAGATACAGTTTTTTATAGGTATTATTATCTTTAAATACCTACAGATTACAGTCTGGTAACTTGTATATTATTGTGCAGCATTAAATTACATTTGGAATAAATACAAATATAATGATTATCTAACGGCTATTTCACCTAGGAAAGGTAATGTGTCCAGTTTGCCTGCAGTACATTCTAGGATAGTGGTATTAGGGCCGGTTCACACTGGTGTGATCTCGGAGATTGCATATGATTTGCACCGCACTGCAGTGTGAATCACATGTGATCTTTATGCGATGCGATATCAGCCATGCAGATAGTATGGCTGAAATTGCATCGCATTCGGAACAAACTTACACAGGACCCTTTTTCCGCAGAATGGGATTGCATGGGTGTTCACATTCCTGTGCGAGTTTTCAGTTTGCAGTGCAATATGCGGGCTAATTTGGGGGTGTCATTAGCTTTCTATTGACACTCCCCCCACTACGCATATAGCAGTGTGAACTGCCGGCGGGAGACATGCGATGCGGGAACGCAGTGGATTCGCTGAGTTCCCTCATGGCAGCAGTGTGAACCAGCCCTGAAACTGCTGTTAATTAACTGATAAAGGTAAATATGTCCTTAGTTACATAGTTAGTCAGGTTGAAAAAAGACACAATCTAGTTCAACCAAAAAAAAAAATAAAAAAATAAAAATGTGTATACAGGCGGTCCCCGGGTTACAAACAAGATAGGGACTGTAGGTTTGTTCATAAGTCGAATTTGTTTGTAAGTCGGAACAGGTACATTGTAGCTTCAGCCAAAACAAATATTTTTAAGCTTTTTGGATAGCATAGGGAAGGGTTAACACCCCTGTAATGTTTGTTTTGCTGTCTATGTTTCTGTTCAGAAGATTTCACATCACTTCCTGTCCCAATGATCATTGGATTTTGAAAATTTTGGGTTGTTGTGGAAACAAGGATTGGTGATAAAGCATCAGTGGAGACACCTTTTTCCCATAATAACTCTTACAGGAGTGAATTTCCCTTCCTAGGGGGAGATTTCCTCTCACTTCCTGTTGTCTCCCTCCATTTGTAAGTAGGAGTCGTTCATAAGTAGGATGTTCATAACTAGGGGACTGCCTGTATATATATATAACCAAATAATCCCATATACAATCCTTCACCCACAGTTGATCCAGAGGAAGGCAAAAAACCCCAGCAAAGCGTGATCAAATTTGCTATAAC
>BLSH010521674.1:45511-56954 GCA_018402905.1 Glandirana rugosa
TAATTTAAACGCCACCACCACCACCCCCCACTGCTCACACCCAACGCCACCACCACCAACCACTGCTCCCACCCACCGCCACCAACCACCACTGCTCACACCCAACACCACCACCACTTACACCCAACACCACCACCACTTACACCCAACACCCACACCCATCAGCCCGATAACAAACCTCCACCCTCACCCAGCAACACCACTACTCACACCACCAACAACACCCAACACCACCACTGCCCTAGGGTTGTCACATAATCCCTTTAATCCAGGAGACATGAATTACACAGCTACTGAGGCAAATTTAATGCAGGAAAGGCACCAGGAGAGTTTAATTACCACCTTAATCAGCCACAACCTGTCCAATTAAAATGTGTTTGGGTTTAAAGGGATGGAGGTGGCAACCCTATAACAAACCTCTGCCCTCACTCAGCAGCACTATACCAAACACTGCTCACACCCAACAGCACCATATGCACCGCTGATGACTCCTAGCAGCATCATAGCAACCACTTCCCACATCAATAGGTCTTTACTGTAAAGCACTGCGTAAACTGTTGGCGCTATATAAATCCATAATATTAATAATCTCCTCTGCTCAACACCCAGCAACACTATACCCACACTGCCCACTCTGTAACCCTTTGCCAACCACATCCAGAAAACCTATACCAACCATTGCCCATACCCAGCAACTCTACACCAACTTCTGTCCACAACAAGCAACACTATACCTACCACTGCAGCACTATATGCACCACCGCCCACACCCATCAACAAGCAATGCCCTTTTACCCAGGAACACTTTATCAACCACTGCCCACACCCAGCAACCCTATACCATCCACTGCCCTTTCCCAGCAATATTAGAAAAACTACTGCCCACACCCAACAGCCCTCTACCAACCATTTCCCACAGAACCCAGCTTCCATCGGTGCTCATACACACATTACTTACCATCCTGCTTCCTAATCAGACAAACTTGTGATCAGCTGCACTTCTCCCTCTTCATATATAGGAGGTCTGCTGAGGGCGGAGCCAGTCAGGAGGGAGGAGTCACCCCGCCCACTGCTCCCTGGACTGAGAATTGTTCCAGAAGCGCTGATTACAGAGAATGAATGAAATGTGGATCCGGTGTGACTGAGCATGGGGCGTCCATCGTCACTCTGCTGGGATCTCACCACTCACCACAAACAGCAAGGGGGCAAAACATGACTCTCCTCAAAGTCATTTCTACACCACAAAGGGGGAGATTTACTAAAACTGGAGAGTGCAAAATCTGCTGCAGCTGTGCATGGGAGCCAATCAGCTTCTCACTTCAGCTTCTTCAATGAAGCGTCGCCAAAAATCCTGGAAGCTGATTGGTTTCTATGCAGAGCTGCACCACATTCTCTACTCTCCAGTGTTAGTAAACCGACCCCAAAGTAACAATTTCCATTCCCTGCCCCCACCTCGCACCCCGATACCGACCACTGCACCCCCACCAGCAACACTATACTGATACACATGACATCACATGAGACGCATGACATCACATGAGACACATGACATCACATGAGACGCATGACATCACATGAGACGCATGACATCACATGAGAAGCATGAAATCACATGAGACACATGACATCATATGAGACACATGACATCACATGAGACGCATGACATCACATGAGACGCATGACATCACAAGAGACACATGACATCACATGAGACGCATGACATCACAAGAGACACATGACATCATATGAGACACATGACATCATATGAGACACATGACATCACATGAGAAGCATGAAATCACATGAGACACATGACATCACATGAGACACATGACATCACATGAGACGCATGACATCACAAGAGACACATGACATCACATGAGACGCATGACATCACAAGAGACACATGACATCATATGAGACACATGACATCATATGAGACACATGACATCACATGAGAAGCATGAAATCACATGAGACACATGACATCACATGAGAAGCATGAAATCACATGAGACACATGATATCACATGAGACGCATGACATCACATGAGAAGCATGAAATCACATGAGACGCATGACATCACAAGAGACACATGACATCACATGAGACGCATGACATCACAAGAGACACATGACATCACATGAGACGCATGACATCACATGAGACACATGACATCACATGAGACGCATGACATCACAAGAGACACATGACATCACATGAGACACATGACATCACATGAGAAGCATGACATCACAAGAGACACATGACATCACATGAGACACATGACATCACATGAGACGCATGACATCACAAGAGACACATGACATCACATGAGACACATGACATCACATGAGACACATGACATCACATGAGACGCATGACCTCACAAGGGACACATGACATCACATGAGACACATGACATCACATGAGACGCATGACATCACATGAGAAGCATGACATCACATGAGACACATGACATCACATGAGACAGATGACATCATATGAGACACATGACATCACATGAGACACATGACATCACATGAGACGCATGACATCACATGAGACACATGACATCACATGAGACGCATGACCTCACAAGAGACACATGACATCACATGAGACACATGACATCATATGAGACACATGACATCACATGAGACACATGACATCACATGAGACGCATGACATCACATGAGACAGATAACATCATATGAGACACATGACATCACATGAGAAGCATGACATCACATGAGACGCATGACATCACATGGGACACATGACATCACATGAGACACATGACATCACATGAGACGCATGACATCACAAGAGACGCATGACATCACATGAGACACATGACATCACATGAGACGCATGACATCACAAGAGACACATGACATCACATATGACATCACATGAGACGCATGACCTCACAAGAGACGTATGACATCACATGAGACACATGACTTCACATGAGACACATGACATCACATGAGACACACGACATCACATGAGACAGATGACATCATATGAGACACATGACATCACATGAGACGTATGACATCACATGAGAAGCATGACATCACATGAGACGCATGACATCACATGAGACACATGACATCACATGAGACACATGACATCACATGAGACACATGACATCACATGAGACACATGACATCACATGCGACGCATAACATCATATGAGACGCATGACATCACATGGGACACATGACATCACATGAGACAGATGACATCATATGAGACACATGACATCACATGAGACAGATGATATCATATGAGACACATGACATCACAAGAGACACATGACATCACATGAGACGCATGACATCATATTAGACGCATGACATCACATGAGACGCATGACATCACATGAGACGCATGACATCATATTAGACGCATGACATCACATGAGACGCATGACATCATATTAGACGCATGACATCACATGAGACGCATGACATCACATAAGATGCATTATATCACATGAGACGCATGACATCACATGAGACGCATGACATCACATGAGATGCATGACATCACATGAAACATATGACATCACATGAGACACATGACATCACATGAAACATATGACATCACATGAGACACATGACATCACATGAGATTCATGACATCACATGAGACGCATGACATCACATGAAACGCATGACATCACATGAGACACATGACATCACATGAGACGCATGACATCACATGAGACACATGACATCACATGAGACACATGACATCACATGAGACACATGACATCACATGAGACACATGATATCACATGAGACACATGACATCACATGAGACACATGACATCACATGAGACACATGATATCACATGAGACACATGATATCACATGAGACACATGACATCATATGAGACGCATGACATCACATGAGACACATGACATCACATGAGACACATGACATCACATGAGACACATGATATCACATGAGACACATGATATCACATGAGACACATGACATCATATGAGACGCATGACATCACATGAGACGCATGACATCATGTGAGACACATGACATCACATGAGACACACGACATTACATGAGACGCATGACATCACATGAGATGCATGACATCACATGAGACACACGACATCACATGAGACGCATGACATCCCATGAGACACATGACATCACATGAGACACACGACATCACATGAGACGCATGACATCACGTGAGACACATGACATCACATGAGACACACGACATCACATGAGACACATGACATCATATGAGACTCATGACATCACATGAGACGCATGACATCACATGAGACACATGACATCATATGAGACGCATGACATCACATGAGACACATGACATCACATGAGACACATGACATCACATGAGACACATGACATCACATGAGACGCATGACATCACATGAGACACATGACATCATATGAGACGCATGACATCACATGAGACGCATGACATCCCGTGAGACACATGACATCACATGAGACACATGACATCACATGAGACGCATGACATCACATGAGATGCATGACATCATATGAGACACAAAAGAAACCTAAAAACAAAAATAACTGACAGCAGAAAAAAGACCAAGTGGTCCATCCAGTCTGCTGCATTATACTTTTTTTTTTCTTTGGTATCTTTCCTGTCTGAGTTTAGATCTCTGGTGGTCCCAAGCATGACTGAAGCCACTTACTGCTGACTGATCACTACCTCTGCTGGAGGTCCATTCCCAGCATCAACTACCCTTTCAGTAAAATATGATTTTCTAAGATGAGTTTGGAACTTTCCTCCAGTCAGTTGGAGGTCCCCGTGTTCTTCATCTTGGCTTCATATAGAAAATCCCCTCCTCCAGAACCTCATTCACCCTCTTGATGGATATAAAGGGTTTGGTGATGTCCATCCTTTCCCTTCTTTCCTCCAGACTGTACATATGAAGTCCCTGCAGTCTCTCCTGATTGGTTTTATCCCTCAGACCTTTCACCATTTGTGTTCCCCGTCTCTGGACTCGTATCTTATATTCTAATATATTTTTGTAAGTGAGGTCTCCAGAACTGGACACAGTGTTCTAAATGAGGTCCAACTAAAGATCTATATAGAGGAATCAGGACCTCCTTCCTCCTGCTGCTGCAGGGCCACTATAAGGGGGGGGCCCAGCCCATACACATATAGGGGGCCCAGCCCATACACATGTAGGGGGCCCATACATCAAGAGGAGCCTGGGCTCCAACCAGGGCCTTCTTTAATGCAGGGAAGCTGCTGTCAGAGTGGACCACTGGCACAACAATGGGAGACAGCATCAGAGGAGGACCGATTCTGCTGTGGAGAAGACAGCAGCACCAGAGAAGACCGGAGGAAGATTTTTAATAAAGGACTTGTCAAACTTGTCTCTTGTTTTTATTAACAATACACTGCGTTTTGTTGGGGTGAATGGGTAGGGGTACAATGTACCCCTACTCATTCACACAGAGTTGGCCAGGATCTGGGGCCCTCTTGTTAACCACTTCAGCCCCAGAAGGTTTTACCCCCTTAATGACCAGGCCATTTTTGCTATAAGGCACTGTGTTACTTTAACTGACAATTGTGCGGTCGTGCGACGTTGTACCCAAATAAAATTGATGTCCTTTTTTTCCCACAAATAGAGCTTTCTTTTGGTGGCATTTGATCGCCTCTGCGGTTTTTATTTTTTTCACTCCATTCAAAAGACTCATAATGCCTCATAGATTATACGTTGGGGTGTTTGCTTTCCAAAATGGGGTCATTTTGTGGGTAATTCCATTGTCCAGGTGCTCCAGGGCCTTCAAACGTGTAATAGGTCGTTAGGAAATTAGATGTGAAAATTCTGCTCCTAGAATGCATGACGGTGCTCCCTGCATGTTGGACCTCTCTATGTGGTCAGGCTGTGAAAAAGTCTCACGCATGTGGTATCGCCATACTCGGGGCGAGTAGGAGAATGTATTTTGGGGTGTAATTGGAAGTATGCATATGCTGTGTGTGAGAAATAACTTGTTGTTATGACAATTTTGTGCAAAAAAAATAAATAAATAATAATTTCTTAATTTTCCCAAGAATTGTGGGAAAAAAGGACAACTTCAAAAAACTCGTCATGCCTCTTGCTAAATACCTTGGAATGTCTACTTTTCAAAATGGGGTCATCTGGGGGTATTTGTACTTTCCTGACATTTCAGGGCCTCAAGAAATGAGATCGGCCATCAGTGCATCAGGTGTGATCAATTTTCAATGATTTGCACCATAGTTTGTAGACTCTATAACAAAGGTGTCAAACACAAGGTCCGGGGGCCGAATCCGGCCCTCCAGGTCATTTCATGTGGCCCTCACACCTGTCCTGCAGCTGCAGCACTCCCCTCATCTCCACCACCCCTGTCTCAGCAGTCTGTCTCTCTGTGCAGCTGCAGCACCCCCTCATCTTCCCCTCCCCTGGTATCAGCATTCAGAAGACTCCAGCTCTCCTCTGGTCCTCCTCCAGACCCTGCACTTTCTAATTCTCAGCTCTGCCCCCACTGTGATGTAAGGAAGGGTGGGGGACCCTTGACTTCTGATGGTGGGGGGAGCTCTTGGCATCAGTTGTAAGGGGGGGTGGTGCTTTGAACATCTAGTCTTAGATATACAACCGGCCCTTTCAGGGCGACCATAATGCTGATATGGCCCACGATGAAATCAAGTTTGACACCCCTGCTCTATAACTTTCACACAGACCAAATAATATACACTTATTTGGGTTATTTTTACCAAAGATAGGTAGCAGTGTAGGTTTTGGCCCAAATCTATGAACAAAAATTACTTATTTGCAAAATTTTATCACAGAAACTAAAAAAAAGTGTTTTCTTTTCAAAATGTTCGCAATTTTTTCAATTATGTCGCAAAAAATAAAAAACCCAGAGGTTCTTGCCGCTGATCGGCAATTGACGGCAATAAGGTGGTGCTCCTGCGCAAATCGTCGTCATATGACGGCGGCTGCGAGATCGCGCCCAGTGAGCGCGCGCCGCCAGAGGCGGTCCCTGTGTCCGGGGAGGGCCAGGGAGCGGGTGCGGCGGCTTCGATTGCCGCCGGCCACCCGCAATGCCCCCCTCGGAGTGAAAGAACGGAGGTCCGTGTAAGTAAACACAGACCTCCGTTCTGTGAAGGGGGAAGGGCTGTAATCACATCCTTCCTCTACACGGAAGCTGTGATCGCTTCCCTTCCCCAGCTAGGGCAGTCCCCCCACAGTTAGAACGCCCAGGGAACACAGTTAACCCTTAGAGCGCCCCCTGCAGGTTAACCCCTTCACTGCCAATGGCATTTACACAGTAATCAGTGCATTTTTATAGCACTGATCGCTGTATAAATGCCAATGGTCCCAAAAAAGTGTCAAAATGGTCCGACATGTCCGCCGCAATATCACAGTACCGCTAAAAATCGCAGATCGCCACCATTACTAGTAAAAAATAAAAAATAAATAAAAAACCCCAGAAATTAATTCTCATCATCCGTAAACGCGACCACTTTTGCGCAAACCAATCAATAAACGCCGATTGCGATTTTTTTATCGCAAATATGAGGAAGAATATTTTTTTTTGGATTTGTATTTTAGCAAAAAGTAAGAAATTTGTGTTTTTTTGCAAAATTGTCGCTCTTCTTTTGTTTATAGCGGCGATCAGAAATGACGCAGCGGTGATCAAATACCACCAAAAGAAAGCTCTATTTGTGGGAAAAAAAGGACGCAAATTTCGTTTGGGTACAATGTCGCACGACCGCGCAATTTTCAGTTAAAGTGACGCAGTGCCGAATCGCAAAAAGGGCTCTGGTGCTAAAGGGGGAAATCCTTCCGGGGCTGAAGTGGTTAAATATCACCAAAAGAAAGCTCTATTTGTGTGAAAAAAATGATCAAAATTTTGTTTGGGTGCAGTGTAGCATGAGAGAGTAATTGTCATTCAAAGTGTGAGAGCACTGAAAGCTGAAAATTGGTCTGGGCAGGAAGGGGGTATAAACGTTGAAGTGGTTAATAATAAAAGATATAGACACTGATTAGGATGATTATATGATCATCCCTAGGTTACAACTCAGAACACACCTATGTTTTATGCATATTTATTATTATGAAAAATGTAAGCCCTCACTGTCAGTAGAATTACACATTGGCAGAAATGTTGTACTGTGTTTCGGACTTCATTTATAGCCCCAAGACCACAGTGATAGCTATCACCAGAACTGCAGTCCTGGCAGAACACAACCCTGCCTGGATTCATGCCACCGGAGTAAAGTTGGTAAAGAAGAGACCTGACCCAGAGGTCCCAGAAGCAAGAAAGGAGGTACTAACGGGGGCAGAAAGCCCTGACCTCGAAAAGGAAAGGGGGTATTAATGGAGGTAGGCAACCTTGACCAGGGGCGTATCATGAAATTAGTGGGCCTGTGTGCAAGCCGACACTGCACCGATCATCCCCAGCTGTCAACCAGGGAATGATCATCCATGGGTGCAGTGTGGGTCAGAGCACAGTGGGCCCCCCAACCCCCAGGGCCCGTGTTCAGTGAACACCCTGCACCCATGAATGATACACCACTGACCTTGACCCTGAAAATGAACTGCTATCTGAATTTTGGACAATGGCCCTTAATCTCCCTGATCCTACCCCCATTTCTAGTGATTTTGTTGATATTTTTCTCATGTGTATTAGTACTGAGGTGGTCAAAAGGGTAAAACCTCCAGTCTCACAACATTCTGGTATAACACATCAAGCACATATGTAGTCACCTTTACTTTTGACTGCCATATAGTTCACTGTCCTATAGTATTTTGTCAGTGTAATTTTTATATTCATAGGGGTACATATATATATAGATGTTCAAAGAGGGGTCCCAGGTGAACTCAAAGCCAGAGATCAAGTGACAGCTGGATTTGAATCACTTATCCCCATAATAACTGTTAATTAGAATGTAGAATGGATAAATTACATTTATTATAATCAACAATGTTTTGTTAACTAACTCAGGTATAGACAACCCATGGGATCAGTATTTTGGGTGTCTCATCGGGTGGAAACAAGCCCTAGTTCAACCTTTTATAATCCTTACTGTTATATTAGTATAATAAGTATAATTGTGTGATGTGTTATTTTATGTTTCAGGGAAATGTGCAAGGGAGTAGATAATCCCTCTATGCTCAGATATATAGAGTCAGCACAGACAGTGCCCTTCTATCCCAGCCCTTACTTTTAGTAACTAAGAAGACACCGTAGCCATAAGCAGAATGGTGTTACCCAAAACACCTTTAGACGGGTGGGTATAGTCCTTCTTTTGCAACAAGGATATCAAGGACAGGATAGTCGCTATGCCCACTGACTTTACCGGGGAACTATATGCCCCCGATGACGTCTGTGACAATGTAAGGCCCACAGGGTTTTAGGGGAAATCATATTTATGATGTAAGAGGGGTTATGGGTGGAATGCAGAGAAAACACTGAAACGCCATTTTGTCCTGGACTCCATTTTAAGATGCTCCTTCTTCACTCTCTCTCTCTCAGTGATCCCCCCCTCCATTTCACATACCACAGTTTGCACGTACAGGGAAGATCTAATCTCTAGATTCAATTACTGTATTTCACGTATTAGCCATTAAAAGCATTCACTTTCGTTTCTCCTTAATCTCAACCCCATAGCTTTAGGCGTGTTGGAATGCAGATTTCCTCCTTGCTCTGAGGAGGAGTTTTGCCAATTGTCATAACTGCTAACCTATAGTGTTATGGGTTTTAGAATATCATTAACTTTGTAACGCCTTTCACAATAATGTATAAATGCTTGACTCAAAGTAATGCAGCTCAGAATAATTTTGGCGTACAACCTGTCTGTGTGTCTACTCCTTACGCTTAGGTTATTCTCACTGGATCCTTTAAAAGATATTCTGGGTCGGTCCAAGCCAGTCAGGACAGCAGGCCTCGCTGATACCCCAACAATGTGCAAGGGAGTAGATAATCCCTCCATGCTCGGATATATAGAGTCAGAACAGACAGAGCCCTTCTATCCCAGCCCTTACTTTTAGTAACTAAGAAGACACTGTAGCCATAAGCAGAGTGGTATTCTCTAGAATCTAGAATCTAGTATCTCTAGACGGGTGGGTATAGTCCTTTTTTTGCAACAAGGATATAAAGGACAGGATAGTCGCTATGCCCACTGAATTTACTGGGGAGCTATATGCCTCCGATGACGTCTGTGACAATATAAGGCCCGACAGGGTTTTAGGGGAAATCATATTCATGATATAAGAGGGGGTTGTGGGGGGGGGGGGCAGAGAAAACACTGGAACGCCATCTTGCTCTGGACTCCATTTTAAGATGCCCCCTCCTTTCTGTCTCCCTCCATTTCACATTTCATGTTTTTCACATGCAGAACATTTACTTTCTATTTCTTGAGAAGAGAAACTTAGTTCACGGGCTGACTCCCCCTAGGTAACGTATAAACATACCCCCTCCCTGCTTGGGAGGAGTCCAGTTACGTCATATATTTTCTTGCCTATAGTTTTACATTATTCTAGAAATTCCTCAAGCCCTGAAACACCCCTTATATCTTTGTATAAGTGATAACGCGCCGTAATAAACCTCAGAATAATCTTGGCGTACAATGTGTCTGATTTCTTATGCTAAGATTATGCTCACTGGATCCTTAAAAGATATTCTGGGTCGGTCCATGCCAGTCAGGACAGCAGGCCTCGCTGACACCCCAACATAGAGGAATCAGGACCTCCTTCCTGCTGGTGACCCCTCTAGTGATATAAAGATCTATATAGAGGAATCAGGACCTCCTTCCTGCTGATGACCCCTCTAGTGATATAAAGATCTATATAGAGGAATCAGGACCTCCTTCCCCCTGCTGGTGACCCCTCTATTAATATAAAGATCTATATAGAGGTATCAGAACCTCCTTCCTCCTGCTGGTGACCCCTCTAGTGATATAAAGATCTATATAGAGGAATCAGGACCTCCTTCCTCCTGCTGGTGACCCCTCTAGTGATATAAAGATCTATATACAGGAATCAGGACCCTCTTCCTCCTGCTGGTGACCCCTCTAGTGATATAAAAATCTATATAGAGGAATCAGGACCTCCTTCCCCCTGCTGGTGACTCCTCTAGTGATATAAAGATCTCTATAGAGGAATCAGGACCTCCTTCCTCCTGCTGGTGACCCCTCTAGTGATATAAAGATCTCTATAGAGGAATCAGGACCTCCTTCCTCCTGCTGGTGACCCCTCTAGTGATATAAAGATCTATATAGAGGAATCAGGACCTCCTTCCTGCTGGTGACCCCTCTAGTGATATAAAGATCTATATAGAGGAATCAGGACCCCCTTCCTCCTGCTGGTGACCCCTCTAGTGATATAAAGATCTATATACAGGAATCAGGACCTCCTTCCTGCTGGTGAC
>BLSH010521674.1:57483-72702 GCA_018402905.1 Glandirana rugosa
TACACATACCCCACATCCCAACTGTGGACAGGCCCTAAGTGAGCCTGTAAAGCCCAAACCTTAGTACACAGGCCCCAAGGCTGACGGAGTTAGGGCATGTGTAATAAGTCTGACCTGATACCGAAGGGTCGTCCCAACGACCGACGTCAACAGATTCGACTCTCACAGACAATGGGAGAGAAAGTGTAACGGGTTTCGGTAGTGATTGTTAGGGTAGGGGGGGTTTGTGTGTATCTACCTCTCAACTCTCCCGAGTTAGACGTGGAGAACGGGGGTGGGGATGGGGAGACATCACTCAGAGGCAGGAGAGAGAAGGTGGGAGACTTCAGTCACAGACAGGGATGGATGGAGAGCTCACTCACCCCTTGGCAGTCAGTACCTCTCATCCAGATGTATCTGAGGCTGCTGGACTTCAAATTTCAAGCCCCCTCTCCCTTTCTGAGGCACAGCACTGGGGATTGGAGTGTGGGGCAGACACAGAGGGGTAGGGGTGGGGGCAAGAGGTGCAGATTGAGCCCTCTCAACTCTCCATCTATGTGTGTTTGGGGGGGATGGGATTGTTAGTGATGGCTTTGGGCAATGTGAAAGAGAGGGTAACAGACACTCTCAGCTTAGACAACTGCAGCCAGCAACCCTGCTGGGAAGCCATAGTCCAGTCTGAATAATGTGTACGGGATTGAGGCAGTCGGAACCCCGGACACATGATTCCAAACCCGAAATGTCCGAGTGAATCCCGGACAGGTGTCAACCCTACACCCCATACACATTTAGGGGGCCCATACATCCAGAGGAGCCTGGCTCCAACCAGGGCCGTCTTTAATGCGGGGAAGCTGCTGTCCGAGTGCTCCTGCCAGGATGCAGAGGAGGGTGGGATGGTAGGTGAATCCCAGGTGTGTTCAGGGAGTGGTCAGGGCCCACTTTCAGGCAGGCTCCGATCAGGAATGGTGGTGGATGCCAGTGGAGGGCCCTGTGGAGGAGGAGGGAGAAGAGGGGGAGGTCTGGGTGGAGGGGCCCTTGTTGCAGCTGCAGATCCTGGTGAAGATGGGACACGGGCTCAGCTACCCCTCCTGGCACCAGATCCTCTCCATTGACACCACCTGGAGTAGCAAGTCAGGTAAGATCTGTGAAGACTGGTGTGTGTGTGATCAAAATGACACTGCCTCCTGCTGTCCTCCTCCTGTGATCAGAAATTTAAATATCCACTGTTTACTGTATAAATGTCATTGGCAGTGAAGGGGTTAACCTGCAGGGGGCAGTGAAGGGGATAACTGTGTTCCCTAGGCGTGTTCTAACTGTGAGGGGGGCTGGCTGGCAGGGGCACCAGAGATCTAACTGATCCCAGTGACAGGGATCAGCAGATCGCTTACATGCCCACTGACCGAGTGGGGAACCGCTGTGTTTACTTCAGCAGTTCCCCGTTTTTCCTGTCTGCTAGGCAATCACGGCTCGCTGGCGGAGATCAAGTCCACCCGAGGGGCGGCCCCCGCTCCTGCAGAGTGCAGCGGGCATGAGAGCACACTGCCACCGGCGTGCTCCCGCCCGCTACAGCGCACGTGTGAGCCGCCGTTTATAGACGGTGATTCGCAGGACAGCGCCACATTGCAGCAGTAAAGTTACGCGAACTGGTCGGAAACTGGTTAAGTGGTTAAGCATTAGTAATATCACTGCTCCTGAAAATACGATAATTTTAAAAACTTTTTTTTGCATTGATACGTCCCCTAGGGCAGGGCCCGGGTCCCCAAACACCTTTTATGGCAATAACATTGCATATAAACCTTTAAAATGAGCACTTTTGAGTTTTCATGTTCGGGTCCCATAGACTTAAAGTGGTTGTCAAGTCATGACAACCACTTTAAACTACAGGTAAGCCTACAATAAGGCTTACCTGTAGGTCCAGGAAATATCTCCTAAACCTGCACGGTTTAAGAGATATCCTCTGTATCTGCAGACGTCGGCACATGCACACTGAAGAATCTGCACCCGGGGTAGCCCAGTGACATCAGCGCAGTTCCGCCAATCACAGCGCTGGAGCCCGTGCTGGGCTTGGACGGAGCCACAGACCCAGAAGAACGATGTCGCCGGTCACACCGGTGTGCTGAGACCACTGCAAAAGCTTCTTTCCAAGGTAAGTGTTTTATAATGAGCTAGCTCATTATGCCTTTGCTTTGCAAGGTTTTTTTTTTTTTGAGGGGGGGTTGGGGCGGCTTTACAACCACTTTAATAGGGTTCGCATGTTCACAAGAACATTTTGCCTATTCACGGTGTTCTGGTGCGAACTGAACCGGGGATTTTCGGCTCATCCCTAATTGCCAATGTTGAGTTCCACCTGGTGGGCATGTCACAAATGAGATAGTTGGTGGGCAGGTTGAATTCCCGTTGAATGTCAGCCAGCCAAGCACTGGCATATGATGAACACCGGAAATGACCACAGACTTTTCTGGCCTGCCTCAGAAGATCTTGTAAGCCTGGGTACTTGTTCGAGAAACGCTGCACCACCAAATTTAGGACATGTGCCAGGCATGGAACATGTGTCAAGTGTCCCCGTCGGAGGGCAGAGAGAAGGTTGGTGCCATTGTTGCATACGACCATTCCTGGCTCAAGCTGACATGGCGAGCTAACAGAATCTCTGCCCCTGTCCCCTAGACAGACCAACTGAAGCACCGCATGGCATCTTTTAACCTGACTGCTTGCGTAGCACCTTGAACGCTTAGGGAGCACTGCAGGTTCAGAGGACAATTCTGCAGAAGAGGCCACAGAGGTAGATGAAGAGGAGGTGGTGAAGCAGACAAATGTGGCAGAATCACCACCAGCTTTTTTGGAGGCGTGGTGGCGGAACTAGCTCCAACACTGAACCCTGTCCTGCATCCTTCCCAGCTGCCAGCAGAGTTACCCAGTGCGCCTTGAAGGAAATGTAATGTTCCTGACCATGCCTGCTGGACCATGAGTCAGTGGTAATGTGAACCTTGCTGCTGACCGCCCTGTCTGAGGCCAAAACATTGCCTTCCACATAAAGGTACAGAGCTAAAATGGCCTTACTTAAAAATACATTTCTTTTTGGAACCTGCCACTGTGGTACAGCACATTCTGCAAATTCACAAAAGGGGGCAGAGTCTACTAGATAAAAAGGTAGCAGTTGGAGTGCTAGCAATTTGGCCAAGCTAACATTAAGATGCTGAGCATGTGGATGGCTGGGACAGTATTTTTTTATGGTTCAGCAACTGGGGTAGGGAAATTTGCCCGGTGAAATCAACAGGTGGTGAACTGCTAGCAGTTTGGGTGCAAGTACCCGTGGCGCCCATTGCTATACCATCATTCCTCTCAGTGGAGGTTTTTGAGAAGACTTGAGGTATAGCAGGGGTAAAGATTCCAGATGAGGAGCATGAAGAAGTCTGTCTTTTTTTATGATATGGGTCTTTCAGGTGCTGCTGCCAATGGACTGCATGGCAGTTTGTCATATGTCTTGTCAACTAGCATGTGGTGCCCAAATGGCTGCTGTTCTGGCCACGCTTGATTCGCTTCAGGCAGAGATTGCAAACAGCAATGCTGCAGTCTGCTGCACATATGGCTGAAAAATACCCACACCAATGAACTTTTGGAAGTCAGCGGGGAGTCAGCAGCGTCCTGCACCTGTGGTGCTCTGAGGTGTGATGCAATAGGGTGGCTGCCCTTAAGCTGGCCCCTGGAGGACATCCTGCCTCGTTGGAGTTGGGCCTCCTCCTACTCCTCACTTTCCTCCTCTCTTCTCTCAGGCACCCAAGTACAGTCCGTGTTCTCATCATCCTCTCCCTCCTCGTCACCGGAGCAAACTTGGCAGTATGCTGCAGCTGGGGAAACATGACTGCTAGTTTCTTGTCCTTCTGTGGCACCCCCTGTCTCTAGGCTCACACTACTCCCTTCCTCAACCTGGAAGCCAACATCGGAGCCTTCAAACTGCTGCGCATCCTCCAGCAGCATGTAACTGATGCTATGATCGAACAACTCAGGTGACTCCTCCGTGCATGACGGTGGGGCTACGGAAGGAGCAACTGTGTACAAGGAGGCAGTGAAATAGGCCACCTTGGTGACAGAGGATGAGGAGGATGAGGACGGCTTTGTTATCCACTCCACCAACTCTTCTGCATGTTGTGGCTCAATAAAAAGTCCAACAGCAGAAAAAAAGGACAAGCGTGACCCACCTGCAGAGGATGCACCACGTCCACCACCACCCCTTTTCACTGTAGACACAGAGGCTGCTTGCCTACTTTTAGTATCCTGGGATCGTCTGCCTCTCCTTGTTGGCCTTTTGGACACGATGGGGATTTTTTGGAGGGATCTTTATAACTTTTTATTATGGAGTACGGGGTGGAAATATGGTGCTTGTGTGCAATACTTTTGTGTGTGGTGCACTATAAACTGTACATCGTGCTGTCCATGCTTTGGCCAATCAGCAGCCATAAATGCACTGCGATCTCACAGTGCATTATGGGGTGCTCGTCGGCAGGCAAACATCCCACAAGTGCCCCATATATTCTAAGAACAAATGAACAACTTACGTGCAACTCGAACATCAGGTCCATCTCCTGCTGAACACTACTGAAAGGTTTTAAAGCTGAGCTGTAATAAAACTGAAACTTTTCAATAAGGCCATATGATTGTGAGAAATTATCGATTTTCTTATATGACTACATTTTTTTTTTATATTTTTGTCATTGCATTTATTTATATTTTAAAAGACAACTCTTGTGTTATTACACTTGTGAGAATTTATGTCATTCATTTCCTAGCCATTGTTTATTTGGCTTATGCATAGTTTCCAAAATATCCTACAGGATAATATCAGGGTGGCTGTCTGCCGGCTGAAACTTAGTAGAAGTTGGGTGATGCAGCAGGACAATGACCCCGAGCATCAAAGTCAATCCACCATAGACTGGCTTCAGAAAAGCAAATGGGCCTTTTGGATTGGCCCAGTCAGAGCTCAGACCTCTACCCCATAGATAGGCTGTACAATGACATCAAAAGTTCACACCAGACATCCTACAAATGTGTCTGAGCTGACGCAGTTTTATAAGTAGGAATGGTCAAAAAAGGAGGTTCGACTAGCTGTTAACTCCGAGGGTTCACTCACTTGGTGTGTTCAATAAAGACACAAGAAATTAGATTGTTTTCTAATTCTAAGGGCCAGATCACATTTTATGGCAAATTACTGCAGAAAATCAGTTAATTTCAAATTGTCCCATACTTTATTGTACATACTGTATAGGCAATACAAAGATGACATATAGTACATATATACCGTATAATCAATACAGAGATTATAGATAGTACATATATACCGCATAATCAATACAGAGATAATAGATAGTACATATATACCGTATAATCAATACAGAGACAATACATAGTACATATATACCGTATAATCAATACAGAGATAATATATAGTACATATATACCATATAATCAATACGGAGATAATATATAGTACATATATACCATATAATCAATACAGAGTTAATATATAGTACATATATACCATATAATCAATACAGAGTTAATATATAGTACATATATACCATATAATCAATACGGAGATAATATATAGTACATATATACCGTATAATCAATACAGAGATAATATATAGTACATATATACCGTATAATCAATACAGAGTTAATATATAGTACATATATACTGTATAATCAATACAGAGATGATATATAGTACATATATACCGTATAATCAATACAGAGACAATATATAGTACATATATACCGTATAATCAATACAGAGATAATATATAGTACATATATACCGTATAATCAATACAGAGTTAATAATAGTACATACAGTGGGTACAGAAAGTATTCAGACCCCCTTAAATTTTTCACTCTGTTATATTGCAGCCATTTGCTAAAATCATTTAAGTTCATTTATTTCCCTCATTAATGTGCACACAGCACCCCATATTGACAGAAAAACACAGAATTGTTGACATTTTTGCAGATTATTAAAAAAGAAAAACTGAAATATCCCATGGGGGTCCTAAGTATTCAGACCCTTTGCTGTGACTCTCATATATTTAACTCAGGTGCTGTCCATTTCTTCTGATCACCCTTGAGATGGTTCTATGCCTTCATTTGAGTCCAGCTGTGTTTGGTTCTACTGATTGGACTTGATTAGGAAAGCCACTCACCTGTCTATAGAAGACCTTACAGCTCACAGTGCATGTCAGAGCAAATGAGAATCATGAGGTCAAAGGGACTGCCTGAAGAGCTCAGAGACAGAATTGTGGCAAGGCACAGATCTGGCCAAGGTTACAAAAAAATTTCTGCTGCACTTAAGGTTCCTAAGAGCACAGTGGCCTCCATAATCCTTAAATGGAAGACGTTTGGGACGACCAGAACCCTTCCTAGTGCTGGCCGCCCAGTCAAACTGAGCTATCGGGGGAGAAGAGCCTCGGTAAGAGAGGTAAAAAAGAACCCAAAGATCACTGTGGCTGAGCTCCAGAGATGCAGTCAGGAGATGGGAGAAAGTTGTAGAAAGTCAACCATCACTGCAGCCCTCCACCAGTCGGGGCTTTATGGCAGAGTGGTCCGACGGAAGCCTCTCCTCAGTGCAAGACACATGAAAGCCCGCATGGAGTTTGCTAAAAAAACACCTGAAGAACTCCAAGATAGTGAGAAATAAGATTCTCTGGTCTGATGAGACCAAGATAAAACTTTTTGGCCTTAATTCTAAGTGGTATGTGTGGAGAAAACCAGGCACTGCTCATCACCTGTCCAATACAGTCCCAACAGTGAAGCATGGTGGTGGCAGCATCATGCTGTGGGGGTGTTTTTCAGCTGCAGGGACAGGACGGCTGGTTGCAATCGAGGGAAAGATGAATTCGGCCAACTACAGGGATATCCTGGACGAAAACCTTCTCCAGAGTGCTCAGGACCTCAGACTGTGCCGAAGGTTTACCTTTCAACAAGACAACGACCCTAAGCACACAGCTAAAACAACAAAGGAGTGGCTTCACAACAACTCCGTGACTGTTCTTGAATGGCCCAGCCAGAGCCCTGACTTAAACCCAATTGAGCTTCTCTGGAGAGAACTAAAAATGGCCGTCCCCCAACGTTCACCATCCAACCTGACAGCACTGGAGAGAATCTGCAAGGAGGAATGGCAGAGGATCCCCAAATCCAGGTGTGAAAAACTTGTTGCATCTCCCAAAAAGACTCATGGCTGTATTACATCAAAAGGGGGCTTCTCCTAAATACCGAGCAAAGGGTCCGAATACTTAGGACCCCCATGTGAGAGTTCAGTTTTTCTTTTTTAATAAATCTGCAAAAATATCAACAATTCTGTGTTTTTCTGTCAATATGGGGTGCTGTGTGCACATTAATGAGGGGAAAAAATGAACTTAAATGATTTTAGCAAATGGCTGCAATATAACAAAGAGTGAAAAATTTAAGGGGGTCTGAATACTTTCTGTACCCACTGTATATACTGTATAATCAATACAGAGATGATATATAGTACATATATACCGTATAATCAATACAGAGATGATATATAGTACATATATACTGTATAATCAATACAGAGATGATATATAGTACATATATACTGTATAATCAATACGGAGTTAATATATAGTACATATATAGCATATAATCAATACAGAGATAACATATAGTACATATATACCGTATAATCAATACAGAGACAATACATAGTACATATATACCGTATAATCAATACAGAGATGATATATAGTACATATATACCGTATAATCAATACAGAGATAATATATAGTACATATATACCGTATAATCAATACAGAGATAATATATAGTACATATATACCGTATAATCAATACAGAGATGATATATAGTACATATATACCATATAATCAATACTGAGATGATATATAGTACATATATACCATATAATCAATACAGAGATAACATATAGTACATATATACCATATAATCAATACAGAGATGATATATAGTACATATATACCATATAATCAATACAGAGATAACATATAGTACATATATACCATATAATCAATACTGAGATGATATATAGTACATATATACCATATAATCAATACAGAGATAATATATAGTACATATATACCATATAATCAATACTGAGATGATATATAGTACATATATACCGTATAATCAATACTGAGATGATATATAGTACATATATACCGTGTAATCAATACTGAGATGATATATAGTACATATATACCGTGTAATCAATACAGAGATGATATATAGTACATATATACTGTATAATCAATACAGAGATGATATATAGTACATATATACCATATAATCAATACAGAGATAATATATAGTACATATATACCATATAATCAATACAGAGATAACATATAGTACATATATACCGTATAATCAATACAGAGTTAATATATAGTACATATATACTGTATAATCAATACAGAGTTAATATATAGTACATATATACCGTATAATCAATACAGAGATAATATATAGTACATATATACCGTATAATCAATACAGAGATAATACATAGTACATATATACCATATAATCAATACTGAGATAATATATAGTACATATATACTGTATAATCAATACAGAGATGATATATAGTACATATATACTGTATAATCAATACAGAGATGATATATAGTACATATATACCATATAATCAATACGGAGATAATATATAGTACATATATACCGTATAATCAATACAGAGATGATATATAGTACATATATACCATATAATCAATACGGAGATAATATATAGTACATATATACCATATAATCAATACAGAGATGATATATAGTACATATATACCATATAATCAATACAGAGATAATATATAGTACATATATACCATATAATCAATACAGAGATAATATATAGTACATATATACCGTATAATCAATACAGAGATAATATATAGTACATATATACCATATAATCAATACGGAGATAATATATAGTACATATATACCATATAATCAATACAGAGATGATATATATAATGCAAAGCAAAAACAATCCATACTCAGAAGGAAGAAAATTTGAAAACCCAATAATTTTTTCTTTCTAGGTGTTGGAATTTCCTTTAAAATGTGGCTGTCAATGAACGTAAAGAATACAAATTTATCCGAAGCTCAGAATTACCCGAAATAACGAATGCCACATCTAAACAAATGGAACGTAACAAATTGATAATAATAAATAACAATAATAATAATAAAAACTTTTTATTATTATTTATTATTAATTTGTTCCGTTACCTTTGTTTAGATGCGGCATTCGTTATTTCGGGTAATTCGTACCTTCGGATAAATTCATATTCATTGCATTCATTAACCAACAGCCAAATTTGAAAGGAAAGCTTATTGCGATTTTTTTCACCAAAAATATGAGGAAGAATACATATCGGCCTATAAACTGAGGAATAAATTGTTTTTTTTTATATTTTTTTGGGATATATATTATAGCAAAAAGTAAAAAAAATGTTTTGTTTTTTTTCAAACTTTTTGCTATTTTTTCGTTTATAGCGCAAAATATAAAAAAAAGCAGAGGCGATCATATATCCCCAAAAGAAAGCTTTATTGTGGAGGAAAAGGGATGGTAATTTTGTTTGGGTACAATGTCGCACGACCGCGCAGTTTTCAGTTAAAGCGACGCAGCGCTGAATCGCAAAAAGTGCTCCGGTCAAGAAGGGGGGTAAATCCTTCCGGGGCTGAAGAGGTTAAGAAAGCTGTATACAGTGAGGCACGATGTCAAACATAATAAAACCTCGTTTTTGGGGGTTACATAAGCACACCTCCCAACTTTTGGAGATGGGAATGAGGGACACCTATCAGCAAAAGTATATAGGCATAGGACACACCCACTGCCACGCCCCCTTAAAGGAGAATTGTACAAAAAAAAAAAAACAAGATAGGTTGAACCCACAAGTGCTTCTTTACCACTACTATTTCTTTAACCACTTAAGGACCGGAAGGATTTGCTGCTTTAGGACCGGAGCCCTTTTTGCGATTCGGCACTGCGTCGCTTTAACTGACAATTGCGCGGTCGTGCGACGTTGTACCCAAACGAAATTTGCGTCCTTTTTTTCCCACAAATAGAGCTTTCTTTTGGTGGTATTTGATCACCTCTGCGTCATTTCTGATCGCCGCTATAAACAAAAGAAGAGCGACAATTTTGCAAAAAAACCCAAATTTCTTACTTTTTGCTAAAATACAAATCCAAAAAAAAAAATATAAAAAAACATTTTTTTTCACCGTTTTTGGCCGATTTATATTCTTCCTCATATTTGCGATAAAAAAAAATCGCAATCGGCGTTTATTGATTGGTTTGCGCAAAAGTGGTCGCGTTTACGGATGATGAGAATTCATTTTTGGGGTTTTTATTTTTTTTTATTTTTTACTAAAAATGGTGGCGATCTGCGATTTTTAGCGGTACTGCGATATTTCAGCGGACATTTCGGAACATTTTGACACTTTTTTGGGACCATTGGCATTTATACAGCGATCAGTGCTATAAAAATGCACTGATTACTGTGTAAATGCCATTGGCAGTGAAGGGGTTAACCTGCAGGGGACGCTCTAAGGGTTAACTGTGTTCCCTGGGCGTTCTAACTGTGGGGGGACTGCCCTAGCTGGGGAAGGGAAGTGAAGTATCCTTCGTATACAGGAAGGCTGTGATCACAGCCCTTCCCCCTCACACAGAGCGGAGGTCCGTGTTTACTTACACGGACCTCCGCTCATTCGCTCCGGGGGCAATCGAAGCCGCCGCACCCGCTCCCTGGCCCCCCCCCCGAACACAGTGAGCGCGCGCGCGCGCGCTCACAGTGGCTCTGTATCGCGCCCGCCGTCGTATGACGGCGATTTGCGTTACAGAGCCACTTTGTCGTCGTCAATTGCCGACCAGCGGTCGGCAAGCGGTTAAATTGGCATTTGGAATTTACAAATGCAGCAATTTAGAAATCAGAAGAAAGGTTAAGGGCCAGTTCACCCCATAGAAACGCAGTCTGGATGCGTTCCGGATGCTTTTCCGGTCCGTTCCGGTGCATTTTTGATGCAGTCCAGTGCAGTTTTTTCCCCCTTTTTGGGCCAGTTCACACCACATGCAGTCCAGTATGTTTTTATTCTGCATCAAAAACGCATGGAAAGTAGGTTATATGGTTTCCAATGGCATAGTTCACACACCAGTGCAGTCAGTTCCAGCTCTAGAAAAAAAAAGTAGAACATGCTGCATTTTTCATGCACTGAACTGTACTGGAACGCAGTAAAACATATTGAAAACGCACCGGAACGCACTGGAACGCAAATGTCCTAAGAGAAAAAAAGGGGAAAAACTGCACTGGACTGCATCAAAAACGCACCTACATGCACCAAAAATGCACCGGAATGCACATGTTCTTAGAAAAAAAGGGGGAAAAAACTGCAGTGGACTGCATCAAAAACGCACCGTAACGGACCGGAAACGCGTCAAAAAATGCGCATGCAGAAAAGCATCCGGACTGCGTTTCTATGGTGTGAACTGGCCCTTTTTCTTAGGACATGTGCATTCCATTGCGTTTTTGGTGCATGTAGGTGCGTTCCAGTGCGTTTTTGGTGCATGTAGGTGCATTCCGGTGCGTTTTTGATGCATTTTACCGCGCTCCAGTACAGTTCAGTGCATGAAAAATGCAGCATGTTCTACTTTTTTTTTTTTCTGGAGCTGGAACTGACTGCACCGGTGTGTGAACTATGCCATTGGAAACCATATAACCTACTTTCCATGCGTTTTTGATGCAGAATAAAAACTTACTGGACTGCATGTGGTGTGAACCCAGCCCTTAGCACTGGGAAACACTTTTTGATAGATAAAAAAAGCATTTTATATACAGCTATAAAAATCAGACCAAAATGAGGGACAAATGAGGAGGAAAGAGGGACAGAGGGACATTGCCCCAAATCAGGGACAGTCCCTCGAAATCAGAGACAGTTGGGAGCTATGCATACGCTTTAAACTTTTGTGTAAGAAGTGAGTATAGATTAAGGTCCTCCTGAAACTTGTGGGCCAGGTCCTCCTGAAACTTGTGGGCCAGGTCCTCCTGAAACTTGTGGGCCAGGTCCTCCTGAAACTTGTGGGCCAGGTCCTCCTGAAACTTGTGGGCCAGATCCTCCTGAAACTTGTGAGCCAGATGTGCATATTCCTTGAAGTTGTTTCTTCACTTCCTTTTTACAATCGGTTGTGATCTTTTCCAACTCGTCCAGGGTATCGGGTCCTATAACATTGAAGGGATCCTTATAATGGTTTGTAATTATGTCGTTTAACTTGTTCTTCTGTCTCTCTCTTGTTTGCTCCATTATGACTTCCTCGGTGACCTGAAGTATATTCTCTTCATATCTCTTTTTATATCGCTCATCCCTTGACTTATACCTATATATAGTAAAAATGAACACCAGCAGTACCATCACTGTAAGACCGAGCATCTGTAAAAAAAAAAAGAACAAAATACAGATTGAGGTTACAATGGAGATGAGTGCCCCCCTCTCCGTTTCTCTTGCTCTTCCCCCACTCTCCATTGCAGTAGATGATCGGCGAGGGTAAATCTGCAGCAAGATTATTGTAACTCTCTATGCCCCAACCTGAGTGCACATGGGTTTATACCGATGGTGTTTCCCATTCATGCTACTACTACAGGACAGGGAGCAGTGTATGCCAAGCTGTATTAACCACTTCAGCCCCGGAAGGGTTTCCCCCTTTAGGACCAGAGCACTTTTTTGCGATTCGGCACTGCGACGATTTAGCTGACAATTGCGCGGTCGTGCGACGTTGTACCCAAACAAAATTTGCGTCCTTTTTTTCTTACCCACAAATAGAGCTTTCTTTTGGTGGTATTTGATCCCCTCTGCGTCATTTCTGATCGCCGCTATAAACAAAAGAAGAGCGACAATTTTCCAAAAAAAAAAACGAATTTCTTACTTTTTGCTAAAATACAAATCCAATAAAAAAAATATTAAAAAAACAATTTTTTTTTCATCGGTTTTGGCCGATTTATATTCTTATACTATACTCCTATTTTTGGTAAAAAAAATCGCAATCGGCTTTTATTGATTGGTTTGCGCAAAAGTTGCCGCGTTTACGGATGATGAGAATTAATTTCTGGGGGTTTTATTTAGTTTTTATCTTTTACTAGTAATGACGGCGATCTGCAATTTTTAGCGGTACTGCGATATTTCAGCGGACATGTTGGACCATTTTGACACTTTTTTGGGACCATTGGCATTTATACAGCGATCAGTGCTCTAAAAATGCACTGATTACTGTGTAAATGCCATTGGCAGTGAAGGGGTTAACCTAGAGGGAGCGCTCTAAGGGTTAAATGTGTTCCCTGGGCGTGTTCTAACTGTATGGGGGCTGGGCTGGCAGGGGGAGGGGAGTGATCACGGCTTCCATATACAGGAAGCCTGTGATCACAGCCCTTCCCCCTCTTTGAGAACATTGATCTGTGTTTACAAACACGGACCTCCGTTCTCTCACTGCGGGGGGGCCATCGCGGGTAGCTGGTAGCGATCGAGCCCCCCCTACCCACTCCCCGGCCTTCCCGGAACACAGTGAGTGCACGAGCGTGCCCCCGGCAACGCGCGCGTGCTCACAGTGCGGGATCTCGCAGCCGCCATCATATGACGGCGGTTTGCGATTTCCAACCACTTTGTCGCCGTCAGACACAGGTCGGCGGTCAGCAAGTGGTTAAAATTACCTAACATACATAACATGCACAATAGGATCCATCAATTCTAAACATAGGGAGACAGCACTCACAAACTGTGATTATATGGAGCTCTGATACATTGCACATTGATATCGGATATCTATCTATTTATTTATGTTTGGCTGGAGTGTCATATGGGTGGAGCATGCAAATAAACCCTTGCACAGCACCCGCCGCAAATGGGGCGTGGCTTCGTAAGATCACCCTCCCCAATGTGTCATTATCTTGTCTCTATATTTGTGGGGTTGTTGGTGTTCACTTGGCTCTGATGAAGAGGTCTACACCTTGAAACACGTTAGTCATCCGTTTATGTGAGATGCCAACCGCATAGTGCTTGTGGTTATGGACTGGAAGGAATCCACAAGTTCTGATATGCTTGATGTTACAGCTCCCTTGTGAGTACGTTTTTAACTTTTTAATACAAATTTTCTGGGGATAATGCGCCAGGCCAGTGCGCCATTGTTTTTTTTTATATCTTTGCTACAGTGTCCCCGGACAAAGTTCTGTCCCCAGATTCAGGGGCGTTGCCCATACCAATTGCCTACAGCCTAGCAGGACCTGCAGCAGTGTGAACATCCATCCAGCACAGCCAGGGATTGGTGGGCAAGCCAGGGGGCGAGCAACTGCAATGACAGGGATGGGCGGGGCCAATATGCTTATAAAGTAGTTCACCATTTGCCAATAAAAAAAAATATATATATATATGTCCCCGGATTTAATTTTAAAAATCCCGTCACCTTACTGTATTACATAGAAAAGTCACAAGGCTGCAACACAAAATACATTTCTCAATAGATCAAGGGCCCTGAATCTTCTTCTCTCCAGCTGCACCCAGCCTGCATCAACTAAATATCTGCACATGAGAAATGTCAAATCTGAGAGATGTCTTCATCATGCAGAAGAAGAGGTAGAAGGGCACTATAGAAGCAATCATATAGGATGCATATGAAACACAAACATGAGCGTTGCTGGTTCTAGGGCGGTCCTGGATGCTCTGCCTGGCTGCTGTTTCCCATCACAGCACTGTGCACAGCTCCTCCACCCCACAATACACAGAGCTGAAATCACATTCCTTTACACACAGCCACGATCTGCACAGTGTGCATCTTGTAACTGCAGATACACTGCCATTCCGCCCAGTTCAGAACAGCAACATATTAGCAAGCTCCACCTTGGGCTGTGTGTAAAGGAATACGATTTCCACTCTGTGTACTATGGAGAGGAGGAGCTGTGCATAATGCTGGGATAGGAAAGGTGATCCCTGTCCTCTAACTCCCCAGGGGTGATCCCTGTCCTCTGACTCCCCAGGGGTGATCCCTGTCCTCTGACTCCCCAGGGGTGATCCCTGTCCTCTGACTCCCCAGGGGTGATCCCTGTCCTCTGACTCCCCAGGGGTGATCCCTGTCCTCTGACTCCCCAGGGGTGATCCCTGTCTTCTGACTCCACAGGGGTGATCCCTG
>BLSH010521675.1:55129-73373 GCA_018402905.1 Glandirana rugosa
CCCCCCCCCCCCCACATCGTTAAATGGGCGGACATAATATTCAGTGAATATTTGGTGTCATAGATAACAGACACAGAATTTAGTCAGAGACTATGGGCATGATGGAAGAGACTGGCAGATACTGTGGGCATAACGCATGAGATGGTGAGAGACTGTGAACATGGTACAGGAGACAGTCAGAGACTGCAGACATACTACAGGAGATGGCCAGAGACTGAAGACATAGTACAGGAGAAGGTCAGAGCCTGCAGACATGATACAGGCGATGGTCAAAGACTGCAGACATAGTACAGGAGATGGTCAGAGACTGAAGGCATGATACAGGAGACAGTTAAAGACTGCAGACATTGTACAGAAGACAGTCAGAGATTGCAGACATGATACAAGAGATGGTCAGAGACTGCAGACATACTACTGGAGATGGTCAGAGACTACAGACATACTAGAGGAGATGTCAGAGGCAGCGGACATGGTACAGGAGATGGTTAGAGACTGAGGATATGAAACAAGAGACGGTCAGAGACTGCAGACATACTACAGGAGATGGTCAGAGACTGAAGGCATGATACATGAGATGGTCAGAGACTGCAGACATATTACAGGAGATGGTCAGAGACTGCAGACATACTACAGGAGATGGTCAAAGACTTCAGACATACTACAGGAGATGGTCAGAGACTGAAGGCATGATACAGGAGACAGTAAAAGACTGCAGACATTGTACAGGAGACGGTCAGAGACTGAAGACTTAGTACAGGAGATGGTCAGAGACTGCAGACATGATACAAGAGATGGTCAGAGACTGCAGACATGATACAGGAAACGGTCAGAGACTGCAGACATGGTACAGGAGATGGTCAGAGACTGCAGACATATTACAGGAGATGGTCAGAGACTGCAGACATTATACAGGAAATGGTCAGAGACTGCAGACATGGTACAGGAGATGGTCAGAGACTGCAGACATAGTACAGGAGATGGTCAGAGGCTGCAGACATAATATATGAGATGGTCAGAGACTGCAGACATAATACAGGAGATGGTCAGAGACTGCAGACATACTACCTGAGATGGTCAGAGACTGCAGACATTATACAGGAGACGGTCAGAGACTGCAGATATGGTACAGGAGATGGTCAGAGACTGCAGACATAATGCAGGAGAGGGTCAGAGACTGCAGACATACTACAGGAGATGGTCAGAGACTGCAGACATAATGCAGGAGATGGTCAGACTGCAGACATATTACAGAAGATGGTCAGAGACTGTTGACATGCTATAGGAGATGGTCAGAGACTGCAGACATAGTATAGGAGATGGTCAGAGACTGCAGACATGGTACAGGAGATGGTCAGAGACTGAAAACATAGTACAGGAGAGGGTCAGAGACTGCAGGCATACTACAGGAGATGGTCAGAGACTGTAGACATACTACATGACATGTCAAGAAACCGCAGACATACTACAGGAGACGGTCAGAGACTGTAGACATACTACAGGAGATGGTCAGAGAATGCAGAAATAGTACATGAGACGGTCAGAGGCTGCAGACATGCTACAGGAGATGTCAGAGACTGCAGACATACTACAGGAGTTGGTCAGAGACTGCAGACATAGTACAGGAGATGGTCAGAGACTGCAGACATACTACAGGAGATTGGTCAGAGACTGCAGACATAGTACAGAAGATGGTCAGAGACTGAAGACATAGTACAGGAGATGGTCAGAGACTGCAGAGATAGTACAGGAGACGGTCAGAGACTGCAGACATACTACAGGAGATGTCAGAGACTGCAGACATACTACATGAGATGGTCAGAGACTGCAGACATAGTACAGGAGACGGTCAGAGACTGCATACATGGTACAGGATATGGTCAGAGACTGCAGACATACTACAGGAGATTGGTCAGAGACTGCAGACATAGTACAGAAGATGGTCAGAGACTGAAGACATAGTACAGGAGACGGTCAAAGACTGCAGACATACTACAGGAGATGGTCAGAGACTGAAGGCATGATACAGGAGACAGTAAGAGACTGCAAGCATTGTACAAGAGACAGTAAGAGACTAAAGACTTAGTACAGGAGATGGTCAGAGACTGCAGACATGATACAGGAGATGGCCAGAGACTACAGACATACTACTGGAGATGATCAGAGACTACAGACATACTACAGGAGATGTCAGAGGCGGCGGACATGGTACAGGAGATATTTAGAAACTGAGGACATGAAACAAGAGACGGTCAGAGACTGCAGACATACTACAGGAGGTGGTCAGAGACTGAAGGCATGATACATGAGATGGTCAGAGACTGCAGACATACTACAGGAGATGGCCAGAGACTGCAGACATATTACCGGAGATGGTCAAAGACTGCAGACATAGTACAGGAGATGGTCAGAGACTGCAGACATACTACAGGAGATGGTCAGAGACTGTAGACATATTACAGGAGATGGTCAGAGACTGTAGACATTATACAGGAAACGGTCAGAGACTGCAGACATGGTACAGGAGATGGTCAGAGACTGCAGACATACTACAGGAGATGGTCAAAAACTACAGACATACTAGAGGAGATGTCAGAGGCAGCGGACATGGTACAGGAGATGGTTAGAGACTGAGGATATGAAACAAGAGATGGTCAGAGACTGCAGACATACTACAGGAGATGGTCAGAGACTGAAGACATAGCACAGGAGATGGTCAGAGACTACAGACATACTACAGGAGATAGTCAGTGACTGCAGACATGCTACAGGAGATGGTCAGAGACTGCAGACATAGTACAGGAGATGGTCAGAGACTGCAGGCATTCTACAGGAGATTGGTCAGAGACTGCAGACATAGTACAGAAGTTGATCAGAGACTGAAGACATAGTACAGGAGATGGTCAGAGACTGCAGAAATAGTACAGGAGACGGTCAGAGACTGAAGACATACTACAGGAGATGTCAGAGACTGCAGACATACTACATGAGATGGTCAGAGACTGCAGACATAGTACAGGAGACGGTCAGAGACTGCATACCTAGTACAGGAGATGGTCAGAGACTGCAGACATACTACAGGAGATTGGTCAGAGACTGCAGACATAGTACAGAAGATGATCAGAGACTGAAGACATAGTGCAGGAGACGGTCAAAGACTGCAGACATACTACAGGAGATGGTCAGAGACTGAAGGTATGATACAGGAGACAGTAAGAGACTGCAGACATTGTACAGGAGACTGTCAGAGACTGAAGACTTAGTACAGGAGACGGTCAGAGACTGCAGACATGATACAGGAGATGGTCAGAGACTGCAGACATACTACAGGAGATGGTCAGAGACTACAGACATACTACAGGAGATGTCAGAGGCGGCAGACATGGAACAGGAGATGGTTAGAGACTGAGGATATGAAACAAGAGATGGTCAGAGACTGCAGATATACTACAGGAGATGGTCAGAGACTGAAGACATAGCACAGGAGATGGTCAAAGACTACAGACATACTACAGGAGATAGTCAGTGACTGCAGACATGCTACAGGAGATGGTCAGAGACTGAAGACATAGTACAGGAGATGGTCAGAGACTGCAGACGTACTAAAGGAGATGGTCAGAGACTGCAGACGTACTACAGGAGATGGTCAGAGACTGCAGGCATACTACAGGAGATGGTCAGAGACTGCAGACATACTACAGGAGATGCAAAAAAAATCACTCTAAGGTTAGTGTAGGAACCCACTGTTAAAACGGGGTACTTTGCAGCAGTTAGAGTGGGCTTAAGCACTTCATGGCCATTCAATGTGACCAAACCCCCGTATTTTTGCATTTTTTGCTATATACGTTTAGATGCTTTTAAACAGCCTGGCAGGAGTAAGTATCATGTGGGCGCTGTAATATGTATTGTTTTGTTTGTTGGTCTTACAAGCAGCCCCATGCGTTTGGTAGGGTGTTCTCCCCAAATATGTTTTTTTTTATACTACAGAAGATGGTCAGAGACTGCGGACATAGTACAGGAGATGGTCAGAGACTGCAGACATAGTACAGGAGACGGTCAGAGACTGCAGACATAGTACAGGAGATGGCCAGAGACTAAAGAAACAGTACAGGAGATGGTCAGAGACTGCAGACAGTGTGCAAAAGAGTCACGGATTGTGGAAATGATGTAGGAGACTTTCAGAGATTGTGAACATGCTGCAGGAGTTGCTGGAGACTAAGGACATGCTTCAAGAGACAGTCATTGACCATAATACATGAGACTGCTAAAAAGTCACTGCTATAACAGAGCAATAGGGAAACCAAGATCAGTGTTGGCAAGGGCAACACAAAAAAGGGCCACATGCTCCCCCTGGGCCAAAGGTTGGGCACAAGGGATCTAGAAAGTGGATTCTCTAGATTCTATATGTACACAGCGCCATCTAGTGGAATTCCATTTGGTAATAATTTCCCTTTAGGATAAAATATTCTGAATTAAGGGTATCGCTGTTCTCAGCTTTAATTTATTCCCTGGTTATTTCAGTAACACATTCTAACCAAGGTAATTCACAAAATCAAGTTAAAACATAATTACAGAGCTTTTCTTGGCAGGTTATTGCTTTCTGTTGGAACATCAAAGAGGAAAAAGCCGCTCCAGGTGAATATAATCACTTCAGAGTGCTGTGTGCTCGTCCGGTCCATGAGCCTATATACGTGAAAATCCAAAACAGCAAGTAGACAGCACCACAGTTACTTCCGAAGATAGTAGATTTATTGTTCAAAAGACATACATACATGTCATATCATTTCCAATGGAGGATACATCACAAGGCACAAGATTGATTGACGCGTTTCACGGAAAATTACATCCGCTTAGTCATAATCTAGCAATCAAATGTCAGTGCTGGTATATATATATGCATAGTCCAATACAACACAGGTATATCGCAGACTCATTGCTTGCCTGGTGCACAAATGCAATCACCTGTCTAAAATAAGACAGGATTGCAAGAAACAAATGCATGAAAGCACAAAACATTTTACATTCATTAATAGCAATTGAAAAAGGAACAGAAATCAAAAGCAAAAACATATATATGTAATATGGAATGCAAAAACCATTTGTGTCTGATTATATTTCGTCGGGACAGAAAAAAGCCACAAAACACGCATAAATGGACAAAATGTCTCAATATTGAAAAATTGTATATAAAAAAGATTATATAAAGAAATATACATTTATAGGAGATATATCTAAAAATTACATATAGCTGCGTGTTTAGTATCCTCGACAGAAGAGTGATTTATTAAACAAGAATCAGAAAAAAGTTTGGTAGAAAAGTGAACAATTTGTATGAAAAAAGAAAAATATATAAAAAACAAAATAACTTATAGTCATACCTACAATCAACAGAACTGGGTGTTAGACCATATTCTGTTGATGTATAAGGTGTAGACTATTGGACACTGTATGTACCAAACGATCCCAAAACATTTATCAAAATGTATGAACATTGGATAATATTATTTTAATATTTTTGTTGTTTCATGTTATTTACTTATTTCTAGCTCTCTGTCATTTTATATATCCAATGTGCATTGTTTTTGGAGAAAAAAAATGGAACAAGAGAAAAATTTGGATCGTACATTGTATATTAACCACTTCAGCCCCGGAAGGATTTCCCCCTTTAGGACCAGAGCACTTTTTGCGATTCGGCGCTGCGTCGCTTTAACTGACAATTGCGCGGTCGTGCGACGTTGTACCCAAACAAAATTTGCGTCCTTTTTTTCTCACAAATAGAGACTTCTTTTGGTGGTATTTGATCACCGCTGCGTCATTTCTGATCGCCGCTATAAACAAAAGAAGAGCGACAATTTTGCAAAAAAACCCAAATTTCTTACATTTTGCTAAAATACAAATCCAAAAAAAAAATATAAAAAAAACATTTTTTTCATCGGTTTTGGCCGATTTATATTCTTCCTCATATATGTGATAAAAAAAATCACAATCGGTGTTTATTGATTGGTTTGCGCAAAAGTTGCCGCATTTACGGATGATGAGAATTCATTTCTGGGGTTTTTTTTTTTTTTTTACTAGTAATGGCGGTGATCTGCGATTTTTAGCGGTACTGCGATATTGGGGCAGACATGTCGGAACATTTTGACACTTTTTTGGGACCATTGGCATTTATACAGCGATCAGTGCTATAAAAATGCACTGATTACTGTGTAAATGCCATTGGCAGTGAAGGGGTTAACCTGGAGGGGGCGCTCTAAGGGTTAACTGTGTTCCCTGGGCGTGTTCTAACTGTGTGGGGACTGCCCTAGCTGGGGAAGGGAAGTGATCACAGCTTCCATGTAGAGGAAGGCTGTGATCACAGCTCTTCCCCCCCCCTCACAGAACGGAGGTCCGTGTTTACTTACACGGACCTCCGTTCTTTCACTCCGGGGGGGGCACCGCGGGTGGCCGGCGGAGATCGAATCCGCCGCACCCGCTCCCTGGCCCTCCCCAGATACAGTGAGCGCACGGGCGCGCCTCTGGCAGCCGCCGTCATATGACGGCGTTTCGCCTACAAGAGCCACTCTGTCGCCGTCAAATGCCGATCAGCCGTCGGCAAGCGGTTAATGCCTTATTTTAAAATGAAAACAGATATCTGAAAAAACGTTTTCTGAATTTGCTCAAGGACAGACAACAGAGAAGAAATGTGTATAGGAGGGCTACTGATGTATCATGAAATTGACACTAAACGGTATCATGCTTAAGTTGAAAAATTAGGAAATTGTTGAAAACGATCGCGCGTGTATGCCACAAATCCGAAGTTACAAATAGCTTCTAACAGAAACCATAGGAATCAACAGAAGCATAAAAGACTATTCATGTATATCTAACATAATACATGGATCAGGGGCGTATCATGAAATTAGTGGGCCCGTGTGCAAGCCCACACAGCATCAATAATCCCCGGCTGTCAACCAAGGACAGATCATCCTTACATGCAGTGTTGGTCAGAGCACTGTGGGCCCCCCCACCCCTTGGGGCCCGTATTCAGTGAACACCCTGCACCCATGGATGATACGCCACTGACATGGATGCTTGCCCATGAGGGTACTAGGGAAGTCAATTATCATAGAAATGAGTGACATCCCACTCAAAATTTAAACCGTGAGGCTTTCTGCTTCTTAATTTGTGAATCCAGAAAACCTCACGTTTGCACAGGAGACAAAAAATGTCCCCTCCTCTTCTATGTGTCCTCACCTTTTCTATAACTTGAACCTGCAGCAATGAGGCATCGCCTTCATGTTGCTGATTATAATGTCGGGCAACATTAGTAGATCTATTGCTTTCTGTTAGCTGCTGTTTTTACAAATAAAAGCTGATCTCCAGGATAAGGAAATATTGTCTAAATCATGGGTAGGCAACCAGTAGCCCTCCAGCTGTTGTGGAACTACATTTCCCATGAGGCATTGCAAGGCTGGCAGTTGCAATTACTTCCAGAGGCATGATGGGACTTGTAGTTCTGCAACAGCTGGAGGGCCCCAGGTTGCCTACCCATGGTCTAAATTGTCTTCCACTTCAACCCTCGGCTGATGTTTGTAAAGAAACATCAGCCTGAAGTCTGTCATTTTTTGGTGGTAACACTACTGCCACTAAATGACAGGCCAGGTATCTTAGGTGACATCATGACCACATTTGGTCAAGGGAGTAATGGAGGGTGAACGTCGAAGAGCATTGCAGGTCATCGCATGGCTCTCAACGGACAGACTTTTTTCGAGGGACTGTTACTGATTTGGAACAAAGTCCCTCTGTCCCTCTTCCCTCCTCATTTGTCCCTCATTTTGGTCTGATCTATATCTATATATACACTCACTAGCCACTTTATTAGGTACACCTTGCTAGTAGCGGGTAGGACCCCCTTTGGCCTTCATTCTTGGTGGCAGAGATACAACAAGGTGTTGGAAACGTTGCTCAGAGATTTTGCGCCATAATGACAATGATGACATCACACAGTTGCTGCAAATGTGTTGGCTGCACATCCATGATGCCAATCTCCCTAATTTTAGGCACTAATTATTTCATTACTTCCTTGCCTGTTTTTTGTGCTCATTTGACTTGATTGTTGTTTGTCTGATACCCTGATTGTTTCCTAGATTCTGAATTACTACATGGACTATTTTCGGTCCCTGGTTATTCAAATTGGTCTGTTACAGGGACTGAACTGAGCTCCTCCGCTGCTGTGATCAGCTCCATCTGAAGGTTCTGGCTACCGGTTTCCAAGATTTTCAAGTAACATTCATAACACTTTGTTTAATAACAAAAGGTTAGGGTTAGTATTAGGGTTAACATTGGGATTAATGATATGGTAGGGTTAGCAGTAGGGCAAAGCTTAGCATTAGGAGTATAGTTAGGGTTAGCACTGAGTTAGGGTTGGTGTTAGGGTTAAAGTTAGGGTTGGTGTTAGGGTTATAGTTAGGGTTAGCACTGAGTTAGGGTTAGCATTAGGAGTATAGTTAGGGTTAGCACTGAGTTAGGTTTGGTGTTAGGGTTAGTATTAGGAGTATAGTTAGGGTTAGCACTGAGTTAGGGTTGGTGTTAGGGTTAGTATTAGGAGTATAGTTAGGGTTAGCACTGAGTTAGGGTTGGTATTAGGATTATAGTTAGGGTTGGTGTTAGGGTTATAGTTAGGGTTAGCACTGATTTAGGGTTAGCATTAGGAGTATAGTTAGGGTTAGCACTGAGTTAGGGTTAGCATTAGGAGTATAGTTAGTGTTAGCCCTGAGTTAGGGTTGGTGTTAGGGTTATAGTTAGGCTTGGTGTTAGGGTTATAGTTAGGGTTAGCACTGAGTTAGGGTTAGCATTAGGAGTATAGTTAGGGTTAGCACTGAGTTCGGGTTGGTGTTAGGGTTAGCATTAGGAGTATAGTTAGTGTTAGCACTGAGTTAGGGTTGGTATTAGGATTATAGTTAGGGTTGGTGTTAGGGTTATAGTTAGGGTTAGCACTGAGTTAGGGTTAGCATTAGGAGTATAGTTAGTGTTAGCACTGAGTTAGGGTTGGTGTTAGGGTTATAGTTAGGGTTGGTGTTAGGGTTATAGTTAGGGTTAGCACTGAGTTAGGGTTAGCATTAGGAGTATAGTTAGGGTTAGCACTGAGTTAGGGTTGGTATTAGGATTATAGTTAGGGTTGGTGTTAGGGTTATAGTTAGGGTTAGCACTGAGTTAGGGTTAGCATTAGGAGTATAGTTAGTGTTAGCACTGAGTTAGGGTTGGTATTAGGATTATAGTTAGGGTTGGTGTTAGGGTTATAGTTAGGGTTAGCACTGAGTTAGGGTTAGCATTAGGAGTATAGTTAGTGTTAGCACTGAGTTAGGGTTGGTGTTAGGGTTATAGTTAGGGTTGGTGTTAGGGTTATAGTTAGGGTTAGCACTGAGTTAGGGTTAGCATTAGGAGTATAGTTAGGGTTAGCACTGAGTTAGGGTTGGTATTAGGATTATAGTTAGGGTTGGTGTTAGGGTTATAGTTAGGGTTAGCACTGAGTTAGGGTTAGCATTAGGAGTATAGTTAGGGTTAGCCCTGAGTTAGGGTTGGTGTTAGGGTTATAGTTAGGGTTCATGTTAGGGTTATAGTTAGGGTTAGCACTGAGTTAGGGTTAGCATTAGGAGTATAGTTAGGGTTAGCACTGAGTTAGGGTTGGTGTTAGGGTTAGCATTAGGAGTATAGTTAGGGTTAGCAATGAGTTAGGGTTGGTGTTAGGGTTAGCATTAGGAGTATAGTTAGGGTTAGCAATGAGTTAGGGTTGGTATTAGGATTATAGTTAGGGTTGGTTTTAGGGTTATAGTTAGGGTTAGCACTGAGTTAGGGTTAGCATTAGGAGTATAGTTAGGGTTAGCACTGAGTTAGGGTTAGCATTAGGAGTATAGTTAGGGTTAGCACTGAGTTAGGGTTGGTATTAGGATTATAGTTAGGGTTGGTTTTAGGGTTATAGTTAGGGTTAGCACTGAGTTAGGGTTAGCATTAGGAGTATAGTTAGGGTTAGCACTGAGTTAGGGTTGGTATTAGGATTATAGTTAGGGTTGGTGTTAGGGTTATAGTTAGGGTTAGCACTGAGTTAGGGTTGATGTTAGGATTAGTATTAGGAGTATATTTAGGGTTAGCACTGAGTTAGGGTGGTGTTAGGATTAAATGGGGTTAGCACTCAGTTAGGGTTGGTGTTAGAGGTAGCATTAGAAGTATAGTCTCTTAGATTGTAAGCTCTAACGAGCAGGGCCCTCTGATTCCTCCTGTATTGAATTGTATTGTAATTGTACTGTCTACCCTAATATTGTAAAGCGCTGCGCAAACTGTCGGCACTATATAAATACTGTATAATAATAAAAAAAATAATAGTTAGGATTAGCACTGAGTTAGGGTTTGTGTTAGGATTACAGGTAGGGTTAGCACTGAGTTAGGGTTGGTGTTAAGAGTATAGTTAGAAATATAGTTAGGGTTAGCACTGAGTTAGGGTTGGTATTAGGATTATAGTTAGGGTTGGTGTTAGGGTTATAGTTAGGGTTAGCACTGAGTTAGGGTTGGTGTTAGGGTTATAGTTAGGGTTAGCACTGAGTTAGGGTTGATGTTAGGATTAAATGGGGTTAGCTCTCAGTTAGGGTTGGTGTTAGAGTTAGCATTAGAAGTATAGTTAAGATTAGCACTGAGTTAGGGTTTGTGTTAGGATTACAGGTACGGTTAGCACTGAGTTAGGGTTGGTGTTAGGGTTATAGTTAGGGTTAGCACTGAGTTAGGGTTGATGTTAGGATTAGTATTAGGAGTATATTTAGGGTTAGCACTGAGTTAGGGTTGGTGTTAGGATTAAATGGGGTTAGCACTCAGTTAGGGTTGGTGTTAGGGTTATAGTTAGCTTTAGCACTGAGTTAGGGTTGGTGTTAGGGTTAAATGGGGTTAGCACTCAGTTAGGGTTGGTGTTAGGGTTAGCGTTAGAAGTATAGTTATGGTTAGCACTGAGTTAGGGTTGGTGTTAGGGTTATAGTTATGGTTAGCACTGAGTTAGGATTGATGTTAGGGTTATAGCTAGGGTTAGCACTGAGTTAGGGTTGGTGTTAGGATTATAGTTAAGGTTAGCACTGAGTTGCTAAATGCCTTTTCTCATCAGCAGTATATAGCAGTCTTGTAACTTCTTTCAGTGTCTGGTTAAAGGTTGTAGGAGGAGTTTTCATTCTCCTCTGACTGTCCTATGAGGCTTCAGGACCCTTGGCCTTCTATATGGACAGTGCTGATTGGCCCTGTGGTGATCACATGCACCCGCCAAAAAAAAAAAAAACAACTTTCTAGCAATACACACCAAACTGAGCATGTGCATAATGCCTCCAAGGCTCTGTACTATCAGGAGATAGATTGGGTACAGTGGAAGAAGGGGAGGACCAGAGAAGCCAGGATCAAACACAATGCAGAGGATTAACCCCTTAGGCTCCACAGTGATTTTTTCACTGGTTGATCCCAGACGGTTATTATTGTCTGTGATTTAGGTGGGCTGCACAACCTAATTTGCACTCATTTGGGATGATTTGTATTAAGGGCGCCACAACCTGTTTCTTGTCTATATTATATTATCCACAGTGAGTATAACCAGCATGCTTTACTGCATATACACCCTGGTTTTACTGTTGTGGGTTTGGTAAGAGTTTAGTTTTTGGGTCAGTCGATGTTGCTGGTGTTTGCACTCTTCAATTGTCTCTTTACTTCCTCTTTCCATCTGGCTGTGATTTTTCACAGTTCCTCCAGGGCGTTGGGTCCCGGGTTATAAGATGCACAGTCTTCTCTGCTTAGTAGAGTCACCACAATCCCTTCTGCCTCTGTCTGATTTCTTCCGACAAGTAGATGCACAGTTTCACACGCAGGATGAGATTTTGCAACAGATCTCTTTTTGCAGCATAGAACCACAATGACTGCCAGCAGAATCAGTATAAGGCCACTAATCTGCAAAGAGAGAAAAGATTTGAACAGCCGTGCACATTTCAATCTTCCACACAGACAAAAAAGCATGGGGTGTATGTAAAAGGGAGGAGAAATTGTAACCAAAATTAAAATTGCAGTAAAAAATGTAAATTGTGTCTTTCGCCAAAATTAATATTGACATGGAAATCACATGACTTTGTGTCAGGAAGTGGAGTTGCTAGGTCTTGAACCTGAGTAGGGATTTTACACAGTACTTCTAGTAAATATGATATGTGATGGTTATGTCACCTATAGTTACCGTCTCTCGACCCACCAATCAGCGCAAATCTGGAGCTCTTGGGTCTCTAAAGGGAAAGCAATCCTTATAGGTTCAAGACTTAAAAAGCCGCCATTAAAAATAAAACATAAAATACAAATATATAATGCACAATAACTGTATGGCTCTAAAAAGCCACCACCCTACAGTGCAATAGCGCTAATATAAGTCCATCAAAAGTTCCCACAAAGAGCAAAAGGGTGGACACAGTTTCCAGAGATAGCAAGGAATCTGGTAATTGAGATAGTCAATGTGAAGGCAAAATCCGGTCACCCAGAAAGATAAAACTTTGACACCGCGTGCAGCATGCAGATCCACAATCTGCTTACCAGAAGTGAGAATATTAGAGACCTGTGTTCAATCAGCTGATATGCTGTCTTGTGCCGCAATCTTTAAGCCTTCTGCCTATCTCTGCATCTTGTCAGCAATCTCCATCCATATTACTCGATCATAGCATAGGAGAGAGGACACATACCATAGCGTAGAAGTCGTGATGACGAAACGCGTCAGGGCGTGACCCCACGACAGGAAGTGACGTTTTGCGCTCCAGGACGCGAAGTGAAAGTAAAAGACACGCACGCTGGATCTAAGCGTGGAGCGGTGAGACGTCTACACAATACTTATATGACAGATGAAATTGCGATTTTTTACTGCATGTTTGTAAGTGTAATTTTAAGGCGGGTTGGCAATAAAGTTGTTTTATGGGATTACGCTATGGTATGTGTCCTCTCTCCTATGCTATGATCGAGTAATATGGATGGAGATTGCTGACAAGATGCAGAGATAGGCAGAAGGCTTAAAGATTGCGGCACAAGACAGCATATCAGCTGATTGAACACAGGTCTCTAATATTCTCACTTCTGGTAAGCAGATTGTGGATCTGCATGCTGCACGCGGTGTCAAAGTTTTATCTTTCTGGGTGACCGGATTTTGCCTTCACATTGACTATCTCAATTACCAGATTCCTTGCTATCTCTGGAAACTGTGTCCACCCTTTTGCTCTTTGTGGGAACTTTTGATGGACTTATATTAGCGCTATTGCACTGTAGGGTGGTGGCTTTTTAGAGCCATACAGTTATTGTGCATTATATATTAGTAAATATGATAGCTTCTGCAGGGTACCTGGTAGTCAGGTGTAGGCAGGAGCAGTCTGCTTTCTCCACTGCAGGTGGTGCTAAACTGCAGCAGCCTTGCAGGTGAAGAGGAAGTTAAGAGGAACTTTGTTCCGCTATGGTTTCCTGGGTCACTGGGAGCAGCTATGTGGTTGGACGTTGGCGCCCCATGTGACTCCAGTGGCCATCTTGGGTCAGGCAGAGTCTATTTAAGAGGAAAAATAAAAGAAACAGCGCTCTCAACAGAAGCAATCCAATCCTGGTGTGCAGTGTGCAGCACAGGTGCCAAAGCTTAGTGTGTCTTCCCACACTAAATACAATATATAAGAGAGAAGAGCTGGCAAGATGAGCATTAAAAAGCAAACAGCTGACACAGCCTCATGACTAAGGCTCACGCTGAAACGCGTCAGTGTTTGCTTATTAACCGGTTCCCAACCGCGTGCTGTATATATACTGCTGCACTGTGGCAGCGTAGCGCGAATCGCCGTATATAAGCAGCGGCTCGCACTTGCGCAACTAGCGGGCGCTCTTGTGCCGCCACCAGCGCGCTCTCGTGCCCGCCACACTCTGCTGGCTAGCTGCGATGACCTGGCAGAGAGAAAGAACGGGGAACCGCCGATGTAAACATGGCAGTTACCCGCTCTGTCAGTGGGCATGTAAGAGATCTACTGATCTCTGTCACTGGGATCAGTTAGATCTCTGGTGTCCCTGGCAGCCCAGCCCCCTCACAGTTAGAACACGCCTAGGGAACACAGTTAACCCCTAGAGCTCCCCCTGCAGGTTAACCCCTTCCCTGCCAATTACATTTATACAGTAATCAGTGGATATTTACATTTCTGATCGCTGTATAAATGTCATTGGTCCCAAAAAAGTGCCAAAAATGTCCGACATGTCCACCCCAACATTGCAGTCCTGATAAAAATCGCAGATCGCCGCCATTACCAGTAAAAAAAAAAAAATTGTAAAAGCGCCAGAAATTAATTCTCATGGATTGTAAACCTGGCAACCTTTGCGCAAACCAATCGATAAACGCCGCTTGCGATTTTTTTTACCAAAAATATGAGGAAAAATATAAATCGGCCAAAACCGATGAATAAATTTGTTTTTTTATATATATATTTTTTGGATTTGTATTTTAGCAAAAAGCAAGAAATATTTTTTTTTTTTTTTTGCGAAATTGTCGCTCTTTTTTTGTTTATAGCGGTGATCAGAAATGACGCAGTGGTGATCAAATACCACCAAAAGAAAGCTCTATTTGTGGGAAAAAAAGGACGAAAATTTCGTTTGGGTACAACATTGCACGACCGCGCAATTGTCAGTTAAAGCGACGCAGTGCCGAATCGTAAAAAAAGTGCTCTGGTCTTAACACGGGAAATGCTTCCGAGGCTGAAGTGGTTAATGCTCGTCTGTAGCAAATAAAATTTAGCATCAAGGACTTTGGAGTTGCCGGCTCGTCTCTCTTATTTAGAGTCTATTTAAGACCCTGTCTCCCAGGCTTGGTGCACAGTTCGCATGTGGGTAGAATAAGGACTAGAGTTGCCACCTCATCCCTTTAAAACTGAACATATATGAATTGCACAGGTTGTTCTGTGGCTAATTAAAGTGGTAATTAAACTCATTTGGTGCCTCATCTGCATTATATTAGCCTCAGAACAACAACCTGTGTAATTCATATGTGTTCATCTTTAAAGGGATGAGGTGGCAACCCTAGTAAGGACGGGTCTTTCCTGGAAACCTCTCCATTTGGGTCTGGACCAGCCAGGCCGCAGTTCACCCCTACAGACAAACACTATCTGCACACCTGAGACCTACTTCTACTAATAGCGAATGTGGAAGTACGGGGCTACTTAGGAAACAGCGACCACAGGTCAGTTAGTTTCAGCATAAATCACACAAATAGGAAACCCAAGGGTAATACAAAGAACACTGAATTTCAAAAGAGCCAACTTCCCTAAACTACGCTCTTTGCTAGAAGATATTAAATGGGACAAAATCCTAGGAACAAAGAACACAGAGGAAAAATGGGAGTGCTTTAAGAACATATTAAATAAAGGTATTGGCCAGTGCATTCCAATGGTAAATAAATTCAAAAGAGCTACAAAAGTCCTGGGTGGCTTATCTCCAACGTAAAATTGCATATAAAAGCCAAGGAAAAAGCCTTCAAAAAATACCAGGCTGAGGGGTCATCATCAGCATTTCAAGTTTACAAAGAATGTAATAAGAACTGTAAGAGTGCAATCAGGGTGGCTAAGATAGAACACAAAAGACACATAGCGGAGGAGAGTAAAGAGAACCCCAAGAAATTCTTCAAGTATATAAATAGTAAGAAAGGGAGGTCTGAACATATTGGCCCAATAAAGGATGAGGAAGGGAAAAATGATTACAAAGGGCGGAGAGATGGCAAACGTTTTGAATTTATTCTTCACAAGGGAAACGGGAGGTTCAGTAACCAAGACTGTAATATTAACCTTCATAGCACGTCACAGGAAGCACCCTCATGGATAACTGTGGACAAAATTAAAAATAGGCTTGATAAATTCAACATTAATAAGTCTCCAGGACCAGATGGCTTGCACCCGAGGGTACTTAAGGAACTCAGCCAAGTGATAGCCAAACCATTGTTCCTAATTTTTATGGACAGTCTACTGACTGGTAGGGTACCAGCTGATTGGAGAAAAGCCAATGTAGCACCAATTTTTTAAAAAGGGCCAAGATATATACCTGGGAACTACAGACCAGTTAGCCTAACACCAAAAGTCTGCAAGCTCTTGGAGGGGATGATATGGGATTACAGGGGCGTTGCTAGGGGGTGGCTATTGGGGCTATAGCCCCGAGTCTGGGGCCCATAGCCCCGAGTCTCTTACCGGGTGGGTGCAGTTCTGAAATTAGCATGTCTCTCTGGGGACCCTGATGTAAGGGGAATCCACACTCAGGTATGTAACAATATTTATATATATATATATATATATATACACACACACACATGTATATTATATACATGTGTATGCTCACTCAAGCGTATGACTTTCTTTACTTTGCTGCTATGGGCCCTAGCCCCAGATCTTTTGTAGACCTAGCAACGCCCCTGTGGGATTATATACAAGATTTTAGTAATCAGAACGGTATCATTAGCCGTAATCAGCATGGATTCATGAAGAACCATTCTTGCCAAACCAATCTATTAACCTTCTATGAGGAGGTGAGCTGCCATCTAGATAAGGGAAGACCTGTAGACGTGGTGTATCTGGATTTTGCAAAGGCATTTGATACAGTTCCCCATAAACGTTTACTGTACAAACTAAGGTCCCTCAACATGGATCAAGGGGTGAGCACCTGGATTGAAAACTGGCTGCAGAGGCGAGGCCAGAGGGTGGGGATAAATGGGGAATACTCAGAATGGTCTGGTGTAGAAAGTGGAGTCCACCAGGGCTCTGTCCCTGGACCAATCCCATTTAATTTATCCATAAACGATCTGGAGGACAGGGTGAACAGCTCAATCTCAGTTTTTGCGGACGACACAAAGCTAAGCAGGGCAATAACTTCCACGCAAGATGTGGAAACCTTGCAAGAAGATCTGAACAAATTAATGGGGTGGGCAACTACATGGCAAATGAGGTTTAATGTTGTAAAATGTATAATAAAGCATTTGGGTGCCAAAAATATGAATGCAATCTACTCACTAGGAGGAGAACCTCGGGGGGGAATCTAGGATGGAAAAGGACCTGGGGTTCCTAGTAGAGGACAGGCTCAGAAATGGCATGCAATGCCAAGCTGCTGCAAGGAAAGCCAACAGAATATTGGCATGCATTAAAAAGGGGATTAATTCCAGAGATAAAAAAAATAATTCTCCCACTGTACAAGACTCTGGTCTGGCCGCACTTGGTGTATGCCGTCCAATTCTGGGCTCCAGTCCTCAGGATGTGCTGGAATTGGAGAGGGTTCAGAGAAGGGCAACAAAGCTAATTACGGGACTGGAGGGTCTTTGTTATGAGAAAAAGATGACGAGAACTGAACGTATTCTCTCTGGAGAAGAGACACTTGAGAGGGGATATGATTGCATGGGACAAATACTGTACTGGTGACCCCACTATAGGGAAAAGGCTTTTTCGGGAAAGGGAATTTAAAAAGACACTTGGCCATTCACTAAAATTAGAAGAAAAATAGTTTAACCTTAAACTGCGTAGAGGGTTGATTTGTTTAGTGCTACCTTGGTCAGAACTCATTCTTCTTTTGCGTAGAGGGTTCTTTAATGTAAGAGCAGTGAGGATGTGGAATTCTCTTCCACAAGCAGTGGTTTCAGCGGGGAGCCTCGATCATTTCAAAAAAATTATTAAATGGGCACCTTAACGACCACAATATACAGGGACATGCAATGTACTATTAACATAGAAGCACACACACAGGATAGACTGGATAGACTTGTGATTTATTTCAACCTCACCGAATATGTAACTATGACTGTAATTCCTCTCATGTTTTGCAGGAATCAATTCCTGCTTCTTCAGGAGGAGAATAACTGCTACTAAAAGAAAAACAACCCATAGATAAAAATAGGATACAGTTTACGTAGATAATATATATGGATATAACAGTGTACTGAGTGCCGTAATAGAACCTGATACATATAATTATAAATGTATAGTCATAATAGTGTGTGACTGTGGGGGAGGGGACATTAGAGTGTAAGCTCCCTGGCTCAGTAATCTCTGTACAGCACTGCGGTATATGTCAGAGCTATATAAATGTATAATAATAATAATAGTGTGTGACTGTGGGGGGAGGGGATATTAGAGTGTAAGCTCCTCTGGTACAGAGACTGATGTGACTGTGGGGGAGCAGGGGAGGGGGTGTCAGTGTAGTCAGAGACATGGTCTCCTCGAATGTGAGATTATAG
>BLSH010521675.1:100146-114443 GCA_018402905.1 Glandirana rugosa
ACCACTTTTGCGCAAACCAATCAATAAACGCCGATTGCGATTTTTTTTATCACAAATATGAGGAAGAATATAAATTGGCCAAAAACGGTGAAAAAAAAATGTTTTTTTATATTTTGTATTTTAGCAAAAAGTAAGAAATTTGGGTTTTTTTTGCAAAATTGTCGCTCTTCTTTTGTTTATAGCGGTGATCAGAAATGACACAGAGGGGATCAAATACCACCAAAAGAAAGCTCTATTTGTGGGGGGAAAAAAGGACGCCAATTTTGTTTGGGTACAACATCGCACGACCGCTCAATTGTTAGTTAAAGCGAAGCAGTGCCGAATCTCAAAAAGTGCTCTGGACCTAACCTGGGAAATCCTTCCAGGGGTGAAGTGGTTAATTGAACATGCTCATTAACAAGTGGTTTTAATGTGAGTGTTTTATTTGCGTATTATAAAAAGTCTGTTGGTTTGCTGCAGAGAGCACTATTAGTCTTTCATGTTTTATTCTTATATGACCCGGGATTGTGTCAGCCTTTTAAAACCGGATACTCCTGAGTAATTACACCCCATGGGGGGACAAGCCTTATTGACCTTCCTGTTTACTCAGGGGGTCCAAAAATGTCAGGTGAGTGGCCAGTTTCTGTATTGGTGGTGGGAGTGTGGAGGGTGTCACTTCAGGTCTTCCTTTTCCACTTCTTCACACCGGGGTCACCTACTGGTGTATGGACTCCCTTAAAGGGAAAGGACTTTCTTATTATTTTTATTTGCTGCACTTATTATATATCAATAAAAAGGCGATCATTGCAATTTTTTTATGTCACACTGTATTTGCTCAGCGGTTTTTCAAAGGCAATGTTTTTGGAGAAGATACGCTTTAACCACTTCAGCCCCGGAAGGATTTCCTACTGTAGGACCAGAGCACTTTTTGAGATTCGGCACTGCACCACTTTAACTGACAATTGCGCGGTCGTGCGACGTTGTACCCAAACAAAATTTGCGTCCTTTTTTTCCCACAAAAAAGAGCTTTCTTTTGGTGGTATTTGATCGCCTCTGCATCATTTCTGATTGCTGCTATAAACAAAAAAAGAACGACAATTTTGCAGAAAAAAAAACCTATTTCTTACTTTTTGGTAAAGTACAAATCCCAAAAAAATATAAAAAACAAATGTATTCTTCAGTTTAGGCCGATTTATATTCTTCCTCATATTTGTGGTAAAAAAAAAAAAAAATCGCAATTGCCGTTTATTGATTGGTTTGTGCAAAAGTTGCCGCGTTTACAAACCATGAGAATTAATTTCTGGCGTTTTTACAATTTTTTTTTTCACTAGTAATGGCAGCGATCTGCAAATTTTTATTGGAACTGTGATATTGCGGCGGACATGTCGGACATTTTTGACACTTTTTTGAAACCAATGACATTTATACAGCGATCAGAAATTTAAATATCCACTGATTACTGTATAAATGTCATTGGCAGTGAAGGGGTTAACTGTGTTCCCTCATTGTGTTCTAACTGTGAGGGCGCTGGCCGGGACAGAACAGATCTCACTGATCCCAGTGACAGGGATCGGTAGATCTGTCATGCCCCCCTTCACAGAATGGAGAACTGCCGTGTTTACATCGGCGGTTCCCCGTTCTGCAGCTCTGTCATCGCGGGTCACGAGCGGACATCGCGGCACACTGGGAGCGTGCACAGGGGACGACGTCCATGCATGTCGTCCTGGAAAATTCAGATTCGCGCTGGAGCCGTACTTCGGCAATAGCGCGGATCTGAAGGAGTTAAAAAAGGCCTGGATTCTTCTTAATATAACTGGGTACTGACATTTTTAGGTAAGGTTGATCCAGGGAAAATCCGATTGCCTCTCGAGGGATCAGGAAGGAATTTTTTCCCCAGCTTCAGCAAATTGGATCATTGGCTTTGCTGGGGTTTTTTGCCTTCCTCTGGATCAACTGTGGGTGAAGGATTGTATATGGGATTGTATGGTTATATATCATATTTTTTTTTTTGGTTGAACTAGATGAACATTTTTCAACCTGACTATGTAACTATATATAGTATCTAAAAAGGGACTAAAATGAAGGTCATAATCTCATTATGAATTTGGTGTGTTGTATTCTTTATCATTATTTTTAGAAATGTGTGTGCAATAATGTAGCCATAATCAAATAGTAGTTTAACCATTTGACCTCCGGAAGATTTACCCACCCTTCATGACCAGGCCATTTTTTGCGATACTGCACTGCGTTACTTTAACTGACAATTGCGCGGTCGTGCGACATTGTACCCAAATTAAATTGATGTCGTTTTTTTTAAAGTCTCATTCTTTTTCACCTTAACGCATTCTATGAAAAGCCTTCTGTGCTGAAGCATCCCCCCCCCTCCCACCCAGAGCCCAGCAGCTCCAGCCACTGTCTCGGGTACTCATTGGATAGATTGATAGCAGCAGGAGCCATTGGCTCTCGCTGCTGTCAATCAAATCCAGTGACACAGGAGCTGGGGACGGGGCAGAGTCTTGCTGTCTGTGTCAATGGACGCAACAGCAGTACTTGGAAGCATGTCCGCACGGGTGCCCCCATGGAAAGCGTCTCTCCGTGGGGGCACCCAATGAAGAGGAAGAGCCAGGAGCGCCGACCGAGGGAACCCACAAAGGGAGGACCAGGCCAGCTCTTTGCAAAAACCTTGCACAGAGCGGGTAAGTATAACATGTTTGTTATTTTAAAAAAATTAAAATTACCAACCTTTACAAACATCAGGGGCAAAAGGTTAAATGTGTTCCTAAGGAGTGCTTGCAAACTGTGTGGGGGAGGTGCTTTAACTGTGGGAAGACAGAGATCAGTGTTCCTGCTTAGCAGAAACACAGGATCTTTGTCTTCCCTTGTCACAGAATGATGATCTGCATTGTTTACATAGCCAGATCGTCGTTCTGCCTCTGTCGGGAATGATCAGTGGGTCCCATTGCACATTGGATCTGCCGAACCCACTGATTGGCTCCCGCTGTGTTAAATCACAGCAGGAGAGGGTTGCCACACCGGAAGGGCAGAGTGACGTACAGGTACGTTATTCTGCCCAGAGGAGCCGCCGCTTGAGGTGGTCAGCAAGCAGTTAAAATGGTTGTAAACCCTTCCATATATCCAGTAAAGTGAACAGCCACACATGATACACAGAGGTGAAACAAATCCTCCTACATATGTTTTACTTGTATATCTGCTGTCTTTCCCTTTCTACGCTCTTTCAAAAGTGCAGATCATTAGACATTTTTCTTCCTCTTTCAGCAGTGGGTAGGGAGTCTGGGCTTACACTGTGTGAGAGCTGATTGGAGGAAAGGGACAGACTCCCACTCCACATAGGCAGAAGAACGAAGGAACCTGCAGAGCTGTATTCTGAATAGAAAAGCTCCCTGCTAATCTCCTTCTAAGCTCCCTCCCGACCCAAATTTTCAGCTGCTGTTATCTCATGTGTCAGAGAACTTGTCAGAAAGTACTCTGCTGATAACAGAGGAACGGAGCACCAAAGAGAAACAACACTTAGAGCTTTGGAGAGAGAAAAGTAAACACTACCTATATATATATATGTGCTCAATTCAACTTTCATGAATGGGGTTTACAACCACTTTAAGTAGGCATATTTTTATTTTAGCACTCTCTGTATATCATCAATATTTTAATTATGAAATGATATATATGAAACTTCATTTAAAAAAATAATGTAAATGCCGCCTCCACAATACAGAAAGCTGGCAGACTCTCAAAGGAAGTTTTATGTTTACATCACAACTAACATTGTCGAATCCTTTCTAGAAAACAAGTAATTTATCAGGTAAATGATGAGTTAATATAAAGATCGGGTGTTATAGAAAATCCATTTCCCCTGGAAAATTGAAATACAAATTCCTAGTCTCGGAGTGCCACCCGGTGGCCAAGGGAGCTAATGCTTGTGTAAATGCATAGTTGATTATCCAGATTCACCAATGAAAAGTAAGGTTACACCTTCTGGTCCAGGTTTATAGAGGCTTTTATGAGTGTATTGTCTGCCACTAAATGTAATAGCAAGTCAGGTAGACAAGGATGAAACACTTGAAGATCATGATCACATCTCATCATCTGAAGGGGGAAACACTTCACTGAAGCGAGTGCACACAGCTTCAACTGAGATAGATGCCGTAGACTTCACCATTAAGATAGGATACATGCCCACCATCTACAGAGACATACATCAGGACACTTCATCGTTAAGAGAAAACTCTGCCCATTGATTGGCAGCCATATTGTGAGAGCTTGCCCAGCAATCATTTTAAAGCCTTCACCTGCCTGTGGAAGGGTAACTATAGTTTCCATCTCTCTTATTATTTTTCTGTTTGCAATTATTTTTATGCTGGCGGATTTGCTACTCCATTAGATATCCTAGCACCCCAAAATTTGGTCATTTTAATTTGCTGAATTGGCATGACTTTAGATGGACTTCTGCCGGGAATTCAAAAGGCCAAGCTAGTCAAACGCAGATTATTATCTGTCAAATTTTTATAAAAACAAGTTAGGAGATCTACAAAAGGGGAAATTCACGATTGAATTCAAGTCTAATAGTATACTCTACAGTAGGGCCGCGGGCTGACGGTGTGAGATGCGGGCAGGCTGGTGAGCAGAGAGGACATAGCTCTCTGCATCTCCACACCTCCGACTTCCGCCCTCACATCGCGACTGTTGAGTGCGGGGGGCAGAGAGATGACATCTCTCACCGCCCACACCGCATCACTGATCTCCTGCCTCAGAACTGACCAGTGATATCCTCATCTGGTGGCACTGCCAAACAGGTGGCAGCGTGCAAGTAGTATCTTCATCTGGTGGCAAGTGGCATCCTCATCTGGTGGCAAGTGTCATCCTCATCTGATGACAAGTGGAATCCTCATCTGATGACAAGTGGAATCCTCATCTGGTGGCAAGTGGTATCCTCATCTGGTGGCAAGTGGCATACTCATCTGGTGGCAAGGGGCATCCTCATCTGGTGGCAAGTGGTATCCTCATCTGGTGGCAAGGGGCATCCTCATCTGGTGGCAAGTGGCATCCTCATCTGGTGGCAAGTGGCATCCTCATCTGGTGGCAAGTGTCATCCTCATCTGATGACAAGTGGAATCCTCATCTGGTGGCAAGTGGTATCCTCATCTGGTGGCAAGTGGCATACTCATCTGGTGGCAAGGGGCATCCTCATCTGGTGGCAAGTGGCATCCTCATCTGGTGGCAAGTGACATCCTCATCTGGTGGCAAGTGGCATCCTCATCTGGTGGCAAGCGGCATCCTCATCTGGTGGCAAGTTGCATCCTCATCTGGTGGCAAGGGGCATCCTCATCTGGTGGCAAGTTGCATCCTCATCTGGTGGCAAGTGGTATCCTCATCTGGTGGCAAGTGGTATCCTCATCTGGTGGCAAGCGGCATCATCATCATCTGGTGGCAAGGTGCATCCTCATCTGGTGGCAAGTGGCATCCTCATCTGGTGGCAAGTGGCATCCTCATCTGGTGGCAAGTGACATCCTCATCTGGTGGCAAGTGGCATCCTCATCTGGTGGCAAGCGGCATCCTCATCTGGTGGCAAGTTGCATCCTCATCTGGTGGCAAGGGGCATCCTCATCTGGTGGCAAGTTGCATCCTCATCTGGTGGCAAGTGGTATCCTCATCTGGTGGCAAGTGGTATCCTCATCTGGTGGCAAGCGGCATCATCATCATCTGGTGGCAAGGTGCATCCTCATCTGGTGGCAAGTGGCATCCTCATCTGGTGGCAAGTGGCATCCTCATCTGGTGGCAAGTGACATCCTCATCTGGTGGCAAGTGGTATCCTCATCTGGTGGCAAGTGGTATCCTCATCTGGTGGCAAGTTGCATCCTCATCTGATGACAGAGAGCATGCAAGTGGAATCCTCATTTGGTGGCAGGCAGCGTGGCAAGTTGCATCCTCATTTGGTGGCAGGCAGCGTGGCAAGTGACAATCCTCATCTGTTGGCAGGCAGCATGCAAGTGGCATCCTCATCTGGGGGCAGGCAGCGTGACAAGTGGCATCCTCATCTGGTGGCAGGCAGTGTGCAAGTGGCATCCTCATCTGGTGGCAGGCAGCATGGCAAGTGACAATCCGCATCTGGTAGCATGCGACGTGGCAAGTGACACACTCGGGGCTCCCACTGATTCTGCATTATGGTGAGTTTCATTTTATATTTATACAATGTAATAATAGAAATGCGCTTCAATCATCCTGACACCATATCAACCATGGTGCCGTGATGAATGAAGCGCCAACACCAGCCATTTCACCAACAAATTGCCCACAAAAAAACGCATTTATCTGAGAGGTAGATATTGACCATTGCTCAAGGAACCCCTAGCAACCTCTGGAGGAACCCTGGTTGAGAAACCCTGGTCTACAGTAACATACAATTTTAGAACTTCAATGCTTGAGGTGATTGTAGCCGTATTGGTGCAATAGTGCCAGAGAAAATTGAGTGCTGTCCGTGATACTTTTTTTATTTGCACTAACATAAAATTTTTCAGGGCAAGCTTTCGGGGTGTCTCCCCTTCTTCAAGGTCCAAGCAGCACTGAATAAAAAACAGTTTTAGCCAAATGTTAAAAAAAGAGAAAACACGGGAAAAAAAAAACCTCTAAGGGAAAGGAAAAAACAAACAAATACAAATCAATGTATAAGGCCATGGTAATGAAGCTCGCTGCAGAGATAGTGAGATAAGATAGGCAGAGTGATGGACTGGGGAGCGGAGGGGGATGACAGTCACAGAGGGGGGGGGGGGGGTCGTAAAACGTAAGAATAATGAGTGAGAAAACCAATATCCAAGTTTAAGCCATTATTTTTTGTGTCAAAAAGAAGAATCATTCTTAGTTCAAACGTTTTCCTTTCCTGCGTGGTTCTGAAGTCCCCTTTAAGAACTAAAACATTGAGGTTTTCAATAGTGTGGTCCGGTTGAGAAAAATGATGTCCCACCGGTGTGCAGAAATCATTTTCTTGATGATTCTTGATGGAATGTCGGTGTAAATTCATCCTTGTTTGTAATTTCTGTCCTGTTTGCCCAACATAGGATCCTTTGTTGCACCGACTGCATTGAATCAGATACACCACATTACTAGAGGTACAGCTGTCTGACCCCATGATATTGAAGGTCCCATTTGTGTGTGTGACACTCTTGGATGGATTGATCCGGTTGCACAGTTTGCAACGTTTTTTATTGCAGGGTTTGCTTCCATTATTTGTGACTTGATAATCAGAGTGAAGTTTGCTGCTGATTAGTTTTTGTCTGAGATTGGGTGGTTGCCTGAAAGCCAATATTGGGGGTTGTTGGAATATTTCTTTCAGGGTATCATCTTCTTTTATAATGGGTTGTAAATCTTTGATTATCTTTTTTATCCCTTCTAGTGCTGGGTTGTAGGTAGTGACTAGAGGGAGACGGTTATTTGTTTTTTTCTCTTTGTATTGGAGGAGATTTTCTCTTCGGGTTTTCAAGGCTGTGTTTATGCTGCTGTTTATGGTTTTGTCTTTGTATCCTTTCTTATGGAAGGAGTCTGCCAGTGTTCTGAGATGTTTATCTCTGTCCTCTGGGTCTGAACATATTCGGTGGTATCTGATGGCCTGGCTGTGTATGATGGCCCGTTTAGTGTTTTGGGGGTGAAAACTGGAACTATGGAACTATGGAGTACATAGCACAAGCCTGGAATGTGCACCCTGTACATAGCACATGCCTGGAAACTGCACCCTGTACATAGCACACTCCTGGAATCTGCACCCTGTACATAGCACATGCCTGGAATCTGCACCTTGTACATAGCACATGCCTGGAATCTGCACCCTGTACATAGCACACCCCTGGAATCTGCACCCTGTACATAGCGCACGCCTGGAATCTGCACCCTGTACATAGCACACGCCTGGAATCTGCACCCTGTACATAGCACATGCCTGGAATCTGCACCCTGTACATAGCACATGCCTGGAATCTGCACCTTGTACATAGCACATGCCTGGAATCTGCACCCTGTGCATAGCACACCCCTGGAATCTGCACCCTGTACATAGCGCACGCCTGGAATCTGCACCCTGTACATAGAACACACCTGGAATCTAAAATAAATAATTGCAAGTTGCGGCTAAGCCCCCCCTGTCATGACATTGTTGAAAGAGGCGGAGCATGGGTGACCTTAAAATGATGCCCCCCCTGAAAAAAGTTCTGCGGACGCCCATGACTGTCACCCCCCCCCCTCCCCTCCCCAGTCCATCACTCTGCCTGTCTTATCTCACTATCTCTGCAGCGAGCTTCATTACCATGGCCTTATACATTTGTATTTGTTTGTTTTTCCTTTCCCTTAGAGGTTTTTTTTTTCCTTGTTTTCTCTTTTTTTTTAACATTTGGCTAAAACTGTTTTTTTTTTCAGTACTGCTTGGACCTTGAAGAAGGGGAGACACCCCGACAGCTTGTCCTGAAAAATTTTATGTTAGTGCAAATAAAAAAAGTATCACAGACAATACTCAATTTTCTCTAGAACTTCAATGCAAATATCTAAGTGTCTATGCATATCCCAATCTGACTATTAGTTATGGTGTTTGTGACTATTAATTTGTAAATATGAATTTATTTGGCATAGTCTCAGTCCATACTCACACCTATTTGTCATATTATTCAAAAGATTTCTGCATGGGCAAAATTAACTCAGGAATAGTTAATTGAGTCCACATAATTCATTTTTATAAATTATTTTGCATTGGAGGCACAGTTGTCCAATGATCAATTAAATGATCGACATCAACAGAATATTAACCACTTACTGACCGCCTATAGTAGATACAGTATCTCACAAAAGTAAGTACACCCCTCACATTTGTGTAAATATTTTATTCTATCTTTTCATGGGACAACACTGAAGAAATGACACTTTGCTGCAATGTAAAGTAGTGAGTGTACAGCTTGTATAACAGTGTAAATTTACTGTCCCCTCAAAATAACTCAACACACAGCCATTAATGTCTAAACCACTGGCAACAAAAGTGAGTACACCCCTAAGTGAAAATGTCCAAATTGGGCCCAAAGTGTCAATATTTTGTATGGCCACCATTATTTTCCAGCACTGCCTTAACCCCCTTGGGCATGGAGTTCACCAGAGCTTCACAGGTTGCCACTAGAGTCCTCTGCCACCTTGCGCTCCTCCACCTTTCGATTTAGGATGCCCCACAGATGCCCAGTAGGGTTTATAGGGTCTGGAGATGCTTGGCCAGTACATCACCTTTACCTTCAGCTTCTTTAGCAAGGCAGTGGTCGTCTTGGAGGTGTGTTTGGGGTCGTTATGTTGAAATACTGCCCTGCGGCCCAGTCTCTGAAGGGAGGGGATGCTCTGCTTCAGTATGTCACAGTGCATGTTGGCATTCATGGTTCCCTCAATGAACTGTAGCTCCCCAGTGCCGACAGCACTCATGCAGCCCCAGACCATGACACTCCCACCACCATGCTTGACTGTAGGCAAGACTCACTTGTCTTTGTACTCCTCACCTGGTTGCTGCCACACAAGATTGATACCATCTGAACCAAATAAGTTTATCTTGGTCTCATCAGACCACAGGGCATGGTTCCAGTAATCCATGTCCTTAGTCTGCTTGTCTTCAGCAAACTGTTTGCAGGCTTTCTTGTGCCTCATCTTTAGAAGAGGCTTCCTTCTGGGATGACAGCCATGCAGACCAATTTGATGCAGTGTGCGGCGTATGGGCTGAGCACGGCACTCAACTTCTTTGATCGACCATGGTGAGGCGCTGTTCTGAGTGGAACCTCTCCTGTTACACAGCTGTATGGTCTTGGCCACCGTCCTGCAGCTCAGTTTCTGGGTCTTGGCAATCTTCTTATAGCCTAGGCCATCTTTATGTAGAGCAACAATTATTTTTTTCAGATCCTCAGAGAGTTCTTTGCCATGAGGTGCCATGTTGAACTTCCAGTGACCAGTATGAGAGAGTGAGAGCGATAACACCAAATTTAACACACCTGCTCCCCATTCACACCTGAGACCTTGTAACACTAACGAGTCACATGACACCGGGGAGGGAAAATGGCTAATTGGGCCCAATTTGGACATTTTCAATTAGGGGTGTACTCACTTTTGTTGCCAGCGGTTTAGACATTAATGGCTGTGTTGAGTTATTTTGAGGGGACAGCAAATTTACACTGTTATACAAGCTGTACACTCACTACTTTACAAGCATTGATTATGCAAGAATTAAGGGATGTGGCCCAGAAGTTGATTGACAGCATTCCAGGGGGAATTGCAGAGGTTTGAAAAAGAAGGGTCATCACTGCAAATATTGACTCTTTGCATAAACTTCATGTAATTGTCAATAAAAGCCTTTGACACGTATGGAATTCTTGTAGTTATACTTCAGTATCCCATAGTAACATCTGACAAAAAGATTTAAAAAGACTGAATCAGCAGACTTTGGGAAAATTTATATTGGTCATTCTCAAAACTTTTGGCCATGGCTGTATTGTACCTTTCCTGAGACTTTTCTGCAGGCGATCCCTCTGTGCAGTGCCAGGACAAGGTCATTCAATGCCCAGGGCGAAGATGGAAAAATGCACCCCCTCCCCATGTGGAGGAGTGAATGGGGGTAATAGTGGCATAATGTTTGCAGTGTTTGTTACATGTGATGTGGGGTCCCTGAAAGGAAAACATGCTGCTGCGTCGCTGTCAGTTTGAGAATGACAGATTGGCAATGATGTCGGTGCCATCCAGTGCACTGCAATAAAATGTAGCATGGCACATAGAAAACAGTTGTGCGGGGAAAAATGCCAGTCACTGCACTAGTGTGAATGAGCCCTAATAGTATGAGTTGATAAAGAGCAGAGTGAAGGGCTGCATATGCTAGGTGCATGATTCTCACAGGACTATTGTATTTGATAAAAGTAAGCTGGTATAGCATCCTCTAGTGTGTGCTAGAGCTAGTGTAGGTTTTGATAGTGTAGGTAAAATTTGGTTAGCTCAGGGCTAAGCCTGAGCTGTAAATCTGGGTCAGGGTCATAGGCGTGCGCAGGGGGTGTGCCAGGTGTGCCTGGGCACACCCTAATTACCCTGCGCTGTGCCGACTGCCCCTGCTGGTTTCCCTCCTCTCCTCTCCCTCGGCTGCTGTGGGGGATGTTTCAGGATGGAAAGTAGGGGGAAAGGGCTAGTCAATATGTTGTTTGCCGGCCCTTCCTTTTCTAAATGAACACAGTGAACACACTCACTCACTGTGTTCATTCACAAACCGAAGCATATTAAACACATTTTACTATGTCTCAGTGTGTTTTAGCTTTGGGGTGCAGGTCCTAATGCAATAGTCTGCGCACACCTATGGTCAGGGTTCAGTGAGTCAGGGCTGGATGACTCATCCTGACAGCTTCTCTGGTGCCTCCCCATGTTTCTGGAACATTGTAGAATGTTCTAGAGCTACTGGGTGGAGGTTAGGAGAAGCTGTCTTTAATATTTATGGAGCCTCAGCCAATCCCAAGGACCTGGCTGGAAGGGGTTGAGACCACCCCATAAATAAACAGGGGCCATGCCAGTCGGGCAGTCAGGTAGAAGATCGAGATACAGGGCTAAGGAGGCTGTCAGTGGCCCTCAGGGGTGCCCCCTAGTCTGGGGGGGGGGTCTTGGGCTGGGGCTCAGGTGCTGGGAGGATCCTGCCACAACACACGGGAGGAAGCCCTTTCTGGAGGCACGGGAGCAAGAGAGAGGACAGAGTGAGTAGATCAGCCTACTTTATACTTTTCTCACACAGTTTTAAGATAGTCCACATCCACCTCCATTTTTGATTTTTTTATGTTATTTTTTTAATTATTTTAAGTTATTTCCCTATCCCCATTTCTTTGTAGGGCACTTGTCCGACCCTTACCCCCATTTCCCTTCCTTTTGCAGACCTCTAGGACTCTCCAGGACTTTTTTACAGCACTTTTCCGAACTTTTAGTAAAATTACCAGAACCCTGGACCCGAACCCAGACTTTTTTTGAAAAGTCCGGGTTTGGGTCCGGGTCCCAGACACCCAAAAGTTCGGTACGGACCCGAACTTTACAGTCTTGGTTCGCTCAACTCTACTTATTATGAATTATAATAAGCTATTATTATTTCAAATGTTTTTCCTTATTTCCGTCTTTTGCAGCGTGTGACTGTATATATGCATACTGTATGTATGTGTGTGTGCATACTGGGTGTGTACATACTGTGCTTATATTGTATGTAAACACACAGTATACATACAATATACATCCAATATACACACAGTATACACACACACATACATACAGTATGCATATATACAGTCACACGCTGCAAAAGACGGAAATAAGGAAAAACATTTGAAATAATAATAGCTTATTATAATTTATAATAAGTAAAAATTATAAATGAATAACTTATTATTTCAAATGTTCTTCCTTATTTCCGAATTTCAGAAATAAAAAAGAATATTTGAAATAATAATAAATAACTATTAAATAAATATAGGTATTGAAATTTTCTTGAAAGTATGACTATTAGTGCTAAATTTCATATCTAAGTTCATTAACAGCCAGACTTTCAAGGAAATTCCAATACCTATAATTTAATAGTTATTAGTTAGTTATTATTTCAAATATTCTTAGTTTTTTCCAATTTTCGGATTTCCGAATTTCCAAATTTCGGATTTTCGTCTGTTCCAATTGCCGAATTTCCGAATTACCGCAATTGGCGAATTACCGCGAATTTCCGAATTACCGCAATTGCAGAATTACCGCGAATTTCCGAATTACCGCAATTGCCGAATTAATGAAATTTCTGAATTACTGCAAATTTCTGAATTACCGCGAATTTCCGAATTACCGCGATTCGGAAAAACGAAAATTCGGAAAAATTCGGAAATTGAAAATTCGGAATTCGGAATTCGTCCGAATTGCCGAATTTTGCAAAATTCGGTAAAAACGAAATTCGGAACGAAACTAATTGCACAAGCCTAATCGTTATCCTTGACAGAGCAGCACAGGAGTGACATTACCAAATCTCACTCCAAATCTCCTGAAACTAGCAGTCAGAGGCAACAGTGCCCTAGGTGATCTCATTGAAGATTTATAGTTATGAATCTCAATGCATGGGAAGTGCACTAAATATTTAAAGGAGGTATTCCCAGCAGGGCCGGAGCTTGACTATTTCACACCCTAGGCAAGAATAACACCACCCCCACGCCCGGGTGTCGTTAGTCTTGCCTAGGGCCGTGCGGGTGACTACAACAGGATCACAGAGTGGACTCACCGGGGCAGCAGTTACGTCTGGAGACATGGTGCCCACCCGCCTCCTTCTCTTCTCCAGCTGTCCTCCTGCCCACCTCCTCTGCCTCCCAAACTGTCCTCATGCCTGCCTCCTCCACCTCTCCAGCTGTCCTCATGCCCACCTCCTCCGCCTCCCCAACTGCCTCATGCCTGCCTCCTCCACCTCTCCAGCTGTCCTCCTGCCCGCCTCCTCCTCCCCAGCTGTCCTCATGCCCACCTCCTCCACCTCCACAGCTGTCCCTGTGCCCGCCTCCTCCACCTCCCCAACTGTCCTCATGTCCACCTCCTCTGCCTCTCCAGCTGTCCTCCTGCCCATCTCCTCCGCCTCCCCAAATGTCCTCATTCCCGCCTCTTACGCCTCTCCAGCTGTCTCTTTGTTCGCCTCCGCCTCGCCAGCTGTCTTCGTGCCCGCCTCTTCCGCCTCTCCAGCTGTTCTCGTGCCCACCTCTTTCGCCTCTCCAGCCGTTCTCATGCCTGCCTCTTTTGCCTCCCCAGCTGTCCTCACGCCCGCCTCTTCTGCCTCTCCAGCTGTCCTCGTGCCCACCTCCCCAACTGTCCTCGTGCCCTCCTCTTCTGCCTCTCCAGCTGTCCTCGTGCGCGCCTCTTCTGCCTCCCCAGCTGTCCTCATGTCCGCCTCCTCTGCCTCTCCAGCTGTCCTCCTGCCCACCTCCTCTGCCTTCCCAACTGTCCTCATGCCCGGCTCTTCCGCCTCTCCAGCTGTCTTTGTGCCTGCCTCTTCCGCCTCTCCAGCTGTCTTTGTGCCCGCCTCTTCTGCCTCTCCAGCTGTCCTCGTGCCTGCCTCTTCCGCCTCCCCAGCTGTCCTCGTGCCCTCCTCTTCTGTCTCTCCAGCTGTCCTCCTACCCACCTCCTCCACCTCCCCAACTGTCCTCATGCCCAGCTCTTCCGCCTCTCCAGCTGTCTTTGTGCCTGCCTCTTCCGCCTCTCCAGCTGTTACTCCTGTCGACCTCTCCGCCTTCTCCGTCCGTGTTTCTGTCGACCTCTCCGCCTTCTCGACCCGT
>BLSH010521767.1:0-21103 GCA_018402905.1 Glandirana rugosa
TTGTCCGTGCGATCGTTCGGGTTCCGTCCGGACCCGGACCCGGACTTTGTCCCGAAGTTCGGATGGACCAGCAGAACCCGAACTTCCAGAGGTTCGCTCAACTCTAGTCTCTGGTATTTGTCCATTACGGAGCATAGGGAGGCATTCAGGAAGCCCAATTAGACCTTTTCCTTGTAACAAAGAAGGTGAGGTATAGATTATCTATGATAACTTCAAGGGTCTGTGACCGAAATGTTTCAGTTCCTATCATACTGCTGAAACTCAAAAAGGTATGAAAAATCTTTAGAAAAATGGGGGGGGGTTCTGAAACCCCTCTCATATTAATCACCAACTATCTTAGAAGGAGGGGTTCCAGAACTCTGAGTCAATAAAGTAAGAGGAACCTTGAAGAAAAATTAGACCCTGGGCTTATAGAGTCAAATTGTCTCCCATTTGGCAACAACCAACAGGTAGGAAGGAATGGACATCCAGCTAATAGACAGGAATTTAAAGGAAAATCTCCGCAGAAATAAGGGACTGTCTAAATCATCACGGAATCTTGGAATCCCTTTGTCTTTTGGATTGTTGCTTGTTCCAAAGCAGGGTGAGCAGGCTTCCAGGTGGCGGCCTCTTCGAGGAGCAGCTTTGGCGGAGATCTGAAGGGGCAAGTCCAGTGTGATCTTGATCGATGAGGCCCAGGTCCTTTAAAAGACGCTCTCCTTCCTGAAAGGTAGCAAAACCATAAGTCTTATTCTGGAAGATGAAATGTAGCCTGAACGGGAATGACCACCAGTATTTCAGCAATTTCTGTGAAAGAATCAGTAGCAGTGGCTTGAGGGTCCTCCTCTTTTGTATTGTGGTTGGAGAAAGATCTGCAAACACTTGAATATTATCTCCCTGAATCAACAGGGGTCCCACAGAGCACACTTATTTCATTACTGCCTCCATCGTAGAATAATAATGAGGTTTTACTATGACATCTCTCGGGAGACCGTTTTGGCATTGAGGTTGCAAAGCCCTATGGGCCCGATCAAATTCCAGGTGCTGGGGGGAAATATCCGGGAGTAATTCTGTCAAAAAGTGTTTGACTGTAGTATGAATATCAGCAATAGACTCAGGAAGCCCTGTAATACGGAAGTTATACCTTCTGCTGCGATTCCCAAGCTCATTGAATTTTGAAAGAGCCATATCAAGCTGATCCTGCAAAGTTTGTATACAGTGCGTATCTTGATTGACTCTAGCAGCAACCTCATCCACAGACTGTTCAATCGTGTCAATCCTAGTGCCCAAATTATTAATCTCTGCCTTGATAATGGAGGTTATCTGAGTTCCATTTTGGGCTAAACCCACCACCAGCATCTCACAGAACCTATTAAGCAGGTGCCCCATATCATAAATTTGGCCTTGAGGTCCTGACCCTGTTTCTGAGTTTTGCATTATGCCCAGTGGACTGTTTGCGAATGGGGATGGTGACAATTCTCCCATAACTCTTCCTAGTAGTGACTCTGTAGATGCTGGAGAAGCTGAAATGTCTGAGAGCTTAATTAGTGGTGTCCCTGGAGTAGCTGGGTACCCCTGGTCCATGGAGGATATTTCAGCCATAGGTTCCGATTCACCTTCCCCCTCCATCTCCCAGCATGGTCGTGCTGCGGCCGCCATCTTGGGATCCCTGGGCTGCTGTGCCAGGAAATTAAGCTGCCAATTTACCTCCTTTTTGGATGGTTTATGCTGATCTCCGGGCATGGGTTAGTGGTCCCCAGCTTCCCTGCACATTGGTCCGATGGTTTGGGATCCGGGGATCGCTGTACAGCAGCTGTGGATCTCTCCTCCAGTCGGGGCGTCTCGGAGCTCCGAGCTACGGCGTCCGGCTCATAGTAACACGCATGCGCCCACTTTTGATTTTTCATGTTCGGGTCCCATAAACTTTAATGGTGTTCGAATGTTCGCCCAAACTTTTCGTCTGTTCGCATGTTCTGGTGCGAACCAAACCGGGGGGTGTTCAGCTCATCCCTACTCCAAGATAAGTTAAAGCTTGTGGGATTTCATCCAATGGGAAAGTTGTTCTGATATTGTATTAAGTAGAGTTGAGTGAACACCTGGATGTTCGGGTTCGGTGGGTTCGGCTTTGGGAAAAATTCCGGGTTTGGTACCGAACTTGACTCGAACTTTACCCCGAACCCCATTGAAGTCAATGGGGACCCAAACTTTTCGGCAAAAAAAAGACTGTAAAAAAGTCCTGGAAAGTGCTAGAGGGCTGCAAAAGGAAGTAAAATGATTTTAGAACAATAATCTGTCCCTTACAGCAACAGCAGGAACCTGACCCTATAGGAGTAGGCAATGATTTTAGAACAATAATCTGTCCCTTACAGCAACAGCAGGAACCTGACCCTATAGAACTAGAAGCTGATTTTAGAACAATAATCTGTCCCTCTAAGCAGTAGACTCTACCTAGTCCAGTCAGATTGTTCTGTAATGCAGGATGAGATGTTATTAGATCTGCAATCTGTCCCTAAAAGCAGTAGTAGTAGTAATCTCTACCTAGTCCACAATCACATCGTTCTGTAATGAAGGATGAGATGTTATTATATCTGCAATCTGTCCCTCACAGCGCCGGCAGCATCCTCTCCCTACACTACCCAGAGAGCATGTGACATGCCGCACTAAGTGACTCTAGCTTATAAAGAGGCTGGGTCACATGATGCACTGGCCAATCACAGCCATGCCATTAGTAGGCATGGCTGCGATGGCTTCTAAGGGCAAACCAGTGAAACGCTTGTTGATTGGCTGCCCTGCAGTTATTCAACATGCGTGATCAAATACCTGAACCCAGAACCCGAACCCAAACTTTTTTTCAAATGCCCGGTTTCGGGTCCCGGTCACGGACACCCCAAAGTTCGGTTCGCTCAACTCTAGTATTAAGGTGACCTGCGGGAGGGAGACATTCAGTGCCCAGGTTTTGGAGAACTTAATTTTTAGGTTCGATAAAGTTTTGAAAAGGGAAAAGTATTTTAGTAAGTTAGGAATTGTGGTAATGGGATCAGTAAGAAATATCAGAATATCATCTGTGTAGGCCGCTAATTTGTGGGTATGTTCTGCTATTTTGACTCTTTAATATCAGAGTTGGCTCTCAGTCTACGAAGTAGGGGCTCTAAGGTAAGTACAAAGATGAGGGGAGATAAGGGACAGCCCTGGCATGTGCCATTCGATATGGAGAAGACGTCCAAAGGGTGGCCATTTACTCGGATTTTAACCATCAGTGTTAAATATAATGTGAGAATGAAGTGTAGCATGCGGCTTCAGATGCTGAGTGCTTTAATGGCTTCTGTCATGTAGTCCCAGGCCACTCTGTCGAACGCTATCTCTGCATTGAGAGACAGGAAGAAGCTAATGGCTTTTAGGGTTTTGTCCCTCACCTCAAGTGCAGGGATGAAGCCTACGTGGTCTAAGGGATCAGTTATTGGGTGCATTGTCGACGCAGCCTTTTTGTGCTGCTTTAAAGTGATTGTAAAGTCTCATTTAAAATAAACATGTTATACTTACCTCCTCTATGCAGTTGGACTTGCACAGAGCAGCCCAGATCCTCCTCTTAATGGGTTCCTCTTCTGCTCTCTTGGCCCCTCAGCCAGCAGCTTGCTACAAGGGGCACCCGAGCCGAGTCAGAGCTCTGTGTATCAATTCAGACACAGAGCCCCAACCCGCTCCTGCCCCCTCTCTCCCCTGATTGGCTGACTGCTTTTGATTGAGAGCCGTGGGAACCAATGGCGCCGCTGCTGTATCTCAGCCACAATAGAAGGAGATTTTGACCGGCTCTCTAGGGAGCCAGTTCACATATCTCCAATGCGGCTCCAGTGCAAATTTGCACAGGAGCCCTGTTGCGTCTTTAGGTCCATTTCAGGTCTGAATTCAGCAAAAAATTCAGGCTGAAATCAGACTTGAAATGGTGGACCAGGACGCACTGGACCCCTGCTGGGAGCCGCATTGGTATTAGGTGTGAACCAAGATCTAAACCCTCTATTTGTCCTCCTGATGACTACTGACTTTGAGACAGAAACATAAGGAAAATCCAAAATGTTGCTGTAATTACAAGTACAAGAGGTGACAGTAAATTTTCCAATGGGAATATCTGTTCTGGTGACAGTTGTTTCTCTTCACTTTTGCAGGTATTTATTTAGTACCAATAATTTTTCAGCACTCACTATACTGTACATTCACATCAGTCAAGGAGATTACAATCTAAGGTTAATATCACACACATGCTAGTGCCAGTTATCCTACTAGCATGTCTTTGGGGTGTGATAGAAAACCAGAGTGCCCCCACACAAGTACAGAAACTTAATTCAGGTAGTGTCCTGGCCCATACCTGAACTGAGGACCCCAGCACTGCAAGTAAGATGTGCTAACCACTAAGCCACGAGCTGCCCCAGTTATATTATGTTTGACAAAAGTGTTATTTCTTTCCCACTTTTTCTAACCTAAATTTTAAATTGTGTCTATACGCACACTTTAATGTAATCTGTAAAGTTGTGTTCAGGCTTGTTAAAGCTGAGCCCTTGCAGTACTTCCCCTGCACTGCAAGGGTTAAAGTGATATGAAATTCTTGCTTTTCTTGGTTTAAAAGTAACAAACATGTCATATTTACCTGCTCTGTGCAGTGGTTTTGCACAGAGCAGTCCAGATCCTCCTTTTCTCAGGTCCCTTGCCGGTACTCCTGGCCCCTCCCTCCTGCCGAATGCCCCCTCAGCAAGCAACTTGCTATGTGGGCACCCAAACCGAGCCATTGCTTTGTGTGTCCATTAAGACACAGAGCTTTGGCTCAGCCCCGCCCCCTCTCTCTCTCCACATTGGCTCACTGACTTTGATTGACAGACGCGGGAGCCAATAATGCTCACTGTGTGTCCCTGCCAATCAGGGGGGAGAGACAGCCGAGTATCTCATGCAACAATGCTGAATCGAGATGGGGCTCAGGTAAGTAATAGGGGGACTGAGGGGGGAGCTGCACACAGAAGCTTTTTTTATATGCATACAATGCATTAAAAAAAAAAAACATCTGCCTTTAGAACCACTTTAAAATGCTCCTCTTTGCCCAGGGTACCAGAAAATTTACTTTTACTCACCTAATCTCGTGTTGGGTATGATGATACCACGTGTTTGAGAATTTTTCACAGCCTAGCCACACAGAGGGGCCCAAAATCCAAGGTTCACCTTAAGGCTTTATAGGACCATACATTATGTCTCTAATTTCCTGACTATTTCTCACATTTTTTTTTGACACTTTGACTGGTCTATACTATTACTAATTATGGTGTGTAAAATCATCCCCCATCCACTACCCCCTATAACTGCAGAGGCAGCAGCTGGAGGGTTAACACATGCTGTGGCTGCAATGCTTTGCTTCTCAGCCATGGAAAAAAAAATATACCTCCCACTTTCAAGGGAATGGGGGCACTTGTGTGAGGTCCAAGAGCTTATCCTCACCATCTGTAAAATACTCTCTGAAGAGCTACCCAAATGCAGATCACAGTAAAAGCATCACACACATTAACAAGACCTTATAGTGACACTGAGACTGATATAGTGGTGACTGTCTGAACTGGTCTAGTAACATTGTATTGCTATGGTGGTGTTCAAGGACAATGGCTAGCTGCAATTACAAACAGTAATATCAGAGCAGCCAGCCATTGTACATGATCACCACCACACGTGACAGTAAAAGTAATTGTTTACATGCTGTCTTTAGAGCAGCGCTGTGTCACTATGGTGACTGCTTTGGCTAATACAGGGAACCTGGCTGCTGCACTGGCACACAGCATCATCAGTACAGCAGTCAATAATCCAGATGACTGCGGTAAAAATATAAAATAGGCTGGCATATATGGGGCATAGGCTTGTCTCAGTCCCGAATTGTACATTAACACAGGAAATCATTGCCCATAGGACTTTAACAAGGCACAGCCAAATATATAAAATGTACAAAATAGTTTAATATTCCAAAACACAAGTAATATGTACATTTAAAAAACATACTATCCTATAATTACCAACAATAAGGGTAAATAGATAAACTGCAGTGATCAGTCAGAATTGATAAACTTCTATCAAACGGGTAGATTGTGCTAATCTTCTCTATGCGGTCCGCGAGCTAAAACTCGCTTCTTCAAGGGAGGAACAGATGGATATAATTGTTGGATATATATAGAAGATCTCCACATGTGCACAACAGTTAAATGAATAAACAAGATTTCAAGTCCCCCAGATGTAAGTCAATGCAGCAGGCCGGGTGCAGTCACCCAAAGGTCAACAAAATTCACCCTGGGAGTTGTGAAGGAGAGGGACAAGCCAGACACTATGCTGCCCAGCCCTGAGATCCCACCCTATGGTGCAGATGTGAATTTGTATAGTGCCATTGCTCCTCAGTGACCAGAGACAGCCCAAAGCCACTACAGGCATACAGCCTGAAAAAGTGACTGCAGTAAACACTCAGTGTCTTCTCAGGACCAGTTGCTGTGGGAGGAAACAGTGCAAGTGAAACAAGTGATTAATGTACTTGTTTAGACAATTCCTGTTATAGGGTGACTGTCTCCTTATTGCTCTTTTGCCTTGTTACCCTGTCACGTGAATCTCTGATGTAAACTTCAAGTGGCTGTGCCAACACACTTTATTCAGTCATGATCCACCATTGTCACTATCAAAAAAAAACAGTCCAGAGCAATGATGTGTAGCCAATATTGGAGTTAGTGCATGCAGACAGAAAGTGGAAAAAAGAAAATATATAAAAAAGGTAAAAACAGGATAGTATGAGAAAAACAAAGGCGATTGTTTATGAAACACAATGTTTTAGAAAATAAAATGTCCATTTAGGGTTAATATCTACTTATAAATGGCCATATTTGTTCAATACAAATTCACCATATTGAACTTTCTTTCATAGTGGTTAAAAGCTGCCTACATTTGGTTAAACAAAAATAAGCACATTATGTACCATCAGCATGAAGGGTCCATTATGCTGCTGTCTTCATCCGTCCTCTCTACCCCTGTAATCTTCAGCATGCAAAAGGGGTTAATATACAGTATCTCACAAAAGTGAGTTCACCCTTCACATTTTTGTAAATATTTTATTATATCTTTTCATGGGACAACACTGAGGAAATTACACTTTGCTACCATGTAAAATAGTGAGTGTATAGCTTGTATAACATTGTAAATTTGCTTTCCTCTCAAAATAACTCAACACACAGCCATTAATTTCTAAACCGCTGGCAACAAAAGTGAGTACACCTCTAAGTGAATATTTCCAAATTGGGCCCAATAAGTCATTTTGCCTCCCCGGTGTCATGTGATTCATTAGTGTTACAAGGTCTCAGGTGTGAATGGGGAGCAGGTGTGTTAAATTTGGTGTTATCGCTCTCACTCTCTCATACTGGTCAATGGAAGTTCAACATGGCACCTCATGGCAAAGAACTCTCTGAGGATCTGAAAAAAATAATTGTTGCTTTACATAAAGATGCCTAGGCTATAAGAAGATTGCCAAGACTCTGAAACTGAGCTGCAGCATGGTGGCCAAGACCATACAGAGGTTTAACAGGACAGGTTCCAATCAGAACAGGCCTCGCCATGGTTGACCAAAGGAGTTGAGTGCACGAGCATCATATCCAGAGATTGTCTTTGGGAAATAGACATATGAGTGCTGCCAGAATTGCTGCAGAGGTTGAAGGGTTGGGGGCCAGCCTGTCAGTGCTCAGACCATATGCTGCACACTGCATCAAAATGGTCTGCATGGCTGTCATCTCAGAAGGAAGCCTCTTATACAGATGATGTACAAAAAAGCACACAAACAGTTTGCTAAAGACAAGCAGACTAATTACTGAAACCATGTCCTGTGGTCTGATGAGACCAAGGTAAACTTATTTGGTTCAGATAGTGTCAAGCGTGTGTGGCAGCAAGCAGGTGAGGAGTACAAAAACAAGCGTGTCTTGCCTACAGTCAAGCATGGTGGTGGGAGTGTCATGGTCTGGGGCTGCATGAGTGCTGCTAGCACTGGGGAGCTACAGTTCATTGAGGGAACCATGAATGCCAACATGTACTGTGACATACTGTAGCAGAACGTGATCCTCTCCCTTCAAAGACTGGGCCACAGGGCAGTATTCCAACATGATAGCAACCCCAAACACACGTCCAAGACGACCACTACCTTGCTAAAGAAGCTGAGGGGAATGGTGATGGACTGGCCAAGCATGTCTCCAGACCTAAACCCTATTGAGCATTGGTGGGCCATCCTCAAACAGAAGGTGGAGGAGCACAAGGTCTCTAACATCCACCAGCTCTGTGATGTAGTCATACAGGAGTGGAAGAGGACTCCAGTGGCAACCTGTGAAGCTCCAGTGAACTCCACACCCAAGAGGGTTAAGGCAGTGCTGGAAAATAATGGTGGCCACACAAAATATTGACACTTTGGGCCCAATTTGGACATTTTCATATAGGGGTGTACTAATTTTTGTTGCCAGCGGTTTAGACATTAATGGCTGTGTGTTGAGGTATTTTGAGGGGACATCAAATGTACACTGTTATACAAGCAGTACACTTACTACTTTACATTGTAGCAAAGTGTAATTTCTTCACTATTATCACATGAAAATATAGAATAAAATATTTACAAAAATGTGAGGGGAGTACTCACTTTTGTGAGATACTGTAATTGAGGGAGCTGTAACATTTACTCATCAAGCATGCCCAGCTATGCCCATCCTTTCTGGCCACCTCCTCCATTCACTGATGCCGTACTGCCATACTGCAACTTCTGTGAATGAAACCTGACCTATAAATGGGGGATGAACAGATGATTGAAGGGGCTGCCCCTTCATTTATAGATCATGTTTCATAGAAGCTGTAGCATGGCTTTAATAAATGGAGGGGCAGGTGGAAAGGTTAGGCATAATTGGGCACTCTTAATAAGTACAGAAGGGAGTAAAAAGAAGTTCCTCTAAGTGTAGATACTTTAGGGAAGTCCCAACAGGCCATGGTTTGGGTATTTCTCTTAGATAAAATAGCTGTCCAAAATACCAAGCCATTGAGGCTGATTTAAAGCACATGCACAAGATAAAGGAAAATCTGAAAACATGGCCTGTTGGGGGTACTTGAGGACTAAGGTTGAGAATCACTGATCTAAACGATGCCAGTGGCTGGTCATCTCATGGTATGTAGGAGCAGCTGGTCGCTGCAGCTGCTCTGTCAGAGCCCAGAACCCAGCCGAAAGATGGTAGTATGCTGGAACAGAGGCTTGGACCGATTGGGGCCCACAGCGCCAAGCGTGATGACATCACCAGAGAACATTCAATGTGTTTCCGAGCATGCGCACTATGTGTGGAATGACAACCATGCTTCTTTGTCAAGCAATCTGCTAGGAGGTGATGTAGTCTGACATTTATAGGGAACAAGGCATGTATATGGCTCAAATATATAATCACAAGTGTAGAAAGCATGTAACATCTAAAAACCAAGTACAATTTACAAAGTTGTATGGAATTAAAAAGGTAAATCTAAAATGTAGGAAGAAATATAAATATATATATATTATTATAAACAGTATATATATTTCTTTCTTTTTTTACAAAAACTTTTTTATTGTGGAAAAAGAGAACAAAGATATGGCATACAGAGGAATACATAAAAAGCAGTGTACAGAAAGAGAAACGTCAAAGCAGTTTGGATGAGAACAGTAGTTTGCATAGTGACATGCATTTTTACATGGCAAATTGACCGTGCATAAACACAAATTTGTTATAATATTATAGCCCAAAAGGCTAATGACCAATTGTACGGTGTACCTTTGTAAGGGTTAGAAGTATGGAGCTTGAAAGGCTAGAGAGCGTGTGACCAGCACATGCTATCTAGTAGTATATAGGGAGTGATGGGAGTGGGAAAGGATGGACGGGGAGGAGGGGGAGAAAGGAGAAAAAAAAAAGGGTGGGTCTTTAATGTCTTTGCTGAATGAGTCGGTCATGCGAAAGCAGGGGAGATCAGTTGTAGAGCCAATTCATTAATTATTGGGGAGGGGCCTCTTATGGGTGGCCCATTGTTTGGCTGTATTCTGATGATGAGTGTAAGTGAATCCTGCAGGCCCATTTTTTAGAGAATTTGGAGGGGGTATCATGGGCAATGGCTATAAGCTCTTCCATCTCCGCAATTTTGTCTACTATTAAGTGCCAGTCTTTGAGAGATGGGGACATTGGGGAGCCCCATAGTTTGGGGATGCATCATTTTGCTGCATTGATTAAAGAAATGGCAAGTGATTTGAAGTAGGACCTTTTGGTGTTTATGTGGTGGTGTAAGAGGAGATTTGCAGGCATCAGGTCCAGTGAAGTAGTAGTGATTACCACAGTTTTTTGATGTACCGTTCTCCAGAAATCCGCTATGGTGGGGGCATTTCCACCAAATGTGGAAGAGGTCACCTTTCTCGAGGCGGCATCTCCAACAGAGGTCTGAAGTTGCAGCATTGAATGTGTGCAGGAGTGCTGGTTTGCGGTACCAATGTGTGAATACTTTATAATTATTTTCCTGAATGGCTTGATAGATCCTTTATGGATACACTTAAGTATATTCTCCCAATGGGATTCGGATAAATCCAGGTGGAGGCCCATATGGCGCATGTCTTACACTCATTAGCCTTTGTGTTGTGCCATAGCATGTTGTATAGTAGGGATATGACGTGTTGCTGAGGGGTTTGGCTTAAACAGAGAGATTCAAAGGGAGTCAGGGGTGAGGAGAGATCATGCATCTTTTGAATTGAGTATAAGAAATGATGAATTTGCCGGGTATTACCAGAATGAGACTTTGTGGTCAGCCCGTTGGGCATTAAAGTCATCAAAGGACGGTAGCTTGCCATTTTGTAATAAGTGCGTAAGTCTAAGGCCAATGTTGGGTTGGTCTGAAGAGCAAGGGTGCTTGGCCAAGCCTGGGGGAAAGTCCGGATTGCTGGGGAGTGGGGTCAGGGGACCTGGCGTCTTCGATAGATGGTTTTTGTTACAAGCTTGGTTAAAGCATTGGAGGGTGGGGCCAATACATGGGTGGTCTTGTGTGTCGGGTGTTTATTGTGGTGGCAGGCCCATGGAAAACCACCAGCATATATATTTCATATTAAAATAGAGGCAAATATTCTTGCGTCTGTGGGACTACAAGGCTCAGCCTAAGCCAGCGAGTCTCTAGAAAGTCTATATGGGTTCATGTTTACAAATACATTAATATAAAAATAAAATAATGAACTGCAACAGCCATGAAACCTAGTAAGAATGAATTATATAAAAATGGAAATATATATTTTCACCACTGTACCTAAACAATAAAATATTTTTTTAAAATATATTTTTTAAATAATAAAAAAAATAGGTAGTCTACACATTTGGTAATACCTGGCCCAGCAAAAAGTAAAGAAAAAACTTTCAATCAAATATCTAATCATAAACATAGACCAATCCACCAGTCATAATTACAATAAAGACAATACTCTTTTCAAAATAATGGAAGATAATATATATGTGAGATCTCCTATATGGGATGCCCAAAAATATGAAAACCGGGTGATCAAACAGGATTGGAAGGGAAAGGGAAGGAGGGGAGGGTGTTTGAATGTGAGGGAGGGTAAGGAAAGAGAGAAAAGGGGAAATAGGGGAAGGGGGCAAAAAATGTTAATGAATATGTAAAGCTGTAAAAAAAGCATATGGGGAAAATGTAAATTAATGCAAAAACTGGCTTTCTTATAGAATTACTCAACACCACAGATTAATTAACATTATAATAAACTATACTGGTGAGAAAGACCACACCCACTCTGACTACATCAGACCACCCAAACTAAACAATCCCAGATGTAAGTGTAAACCTGCAAATAATAATGTAATAATTATGATTCTATAACCATCACTTTTGTAGATTGTAATTTGTAGGATTGTATAAACCTATAAAAACTCACATAACTGTTGCAATATCTAATTTCTCATTAAGTTTTCCTGGGGAGAGTGTGTCCAGGGTATCAATTCAGAATATTTCTCTTTCACAAAGTTTGTGAAAGTGTTTGATTTCAGACAGATGTTTGGGCATTTGTTCTATAACCCAGACTTGTACCTTTGACCACTCTTAATAAGTGTCTGTCACGGGTTTGTTGGCTCTATTAACCCTACACTGGAAGATTATGGTTTCAAGGGCTGGGAGGGGGGGGGATTTCACCTAAACCAGTAGACTGCATCACAAGAGGCACATCACATGCTTATATATTTTTTTTAACTGAATTTAATATTTAATAAAGCAAAAAATCATTATCTTCATGGCTCAAAAATTCCATGTACAAGGTCTGTGATATGTCCAGTGATCCTGGCATTTCCTTGTATAACTATTCATTTTGCCATGCCTCCAGCTAAGTACCCTGGGTACTTAGCTAGCTAAAGGGGCATGTGAGCTAGCTCTATCCAGAACAGTAAGGCCCCTTTCACACTGGGGCGCTTTACAGGCGCTATTGCGCTAAAAATAGCGCCTGTAAAGCGCCTCCCATTCAACCCAGTGTGTCCTTTCACATTGGGGTGGCTCAGGGCGGTGCACTTGCGGGAGTAAAATTAAACACCCGCAAGCATGATTTTTCAGGAATGTGGGGAGCGGTGCTCCTCCACCGCCCCTGCCATTGGATTGAATAGGCAGCACTCCCGGAGCGGTGTACAGCGCCAGAACTTTTAACCCCTGTTTAACCCCTTGGGGGGTTAAAAGTGCTGTGTCACCGCCCAAATAGCGGTGCCATAGCGCTGCTATTATAGCGGTAGATCGACGCTAAATTAGCGGCGGTTTACCGCTGACGATCGGGCGGTCCGAGAGTGAAAGGGGCCTAAGTGAGACAATTCAGCCAATTTAAATCTCTGTTATGAGACAGATGCATAAGAAACAAGTTATGCTCCGTTCCCTAGAAGATTATTTTCAGATCAGATCATGATGACCCTACATTATAATAATACAATGCATTGGTTACAGCTTAAGCAAACTATTTAGTAATTGTTCTATTACATCAATATAATATCAATTTTGTTTATTAATTCAATCTTTTTTATGTTTGGTAGTAAAAACAGATAGCATACACACTTTTGAAGCAATAGAGCTTCATTTTAAGTTTATTTATTACAGAGTAGATTTACAATGTATGTTTTAAGGGTTTTATAGCAGTTGTTTAAACAAGACAAAGCCACTTAAAATAATCACCTAAGCATTATTTATTTATAAATGCTGCCACACATCTCATGCACTGCATTAAAGAGACAAGGATATGTGAATGCAAATATCTCTTCAATGTAAATAATGTATAGGTAGCTGGTAAGCTACCCACATTTTCAGCTAAATTAGATCCTTGTGAAGTCTAGCCTTGGGTGTATAACTTAAGATATTTTCATCTTCTCTAGAAAATGTTTTCTGGGCACGGATAATAACTACAAGAAAATTCAGTGCAGATAAAAGGATTCTTGAGATTTGTGACCAGGCTGTTAAAGTCCCTTCTTCCAAATGCACAGAGGAAAAAAAAAGAGTTAGCACAGAAACAGGAACTTTAAATGGGCTAAGACATCAGTGAACATTTGTCAATATTTGAAACAATGTGCATTTGGAAATTATATTGGGAGGGTTTTAGGTATAAAAATGAGATTTTAGACAGAGTACATAGATACTGTTTCAGAAGGAAGAAAATCATGTTAGTTAAAAAAGCCTTTGGTAATATGATACAAAGCAATTTGATTCTGGCAAATACTGAGTGATATATAGGTAGTCCTAAATTTAATTGTAATAATATGCCTTTTGGCCCAATAACTTTGTCTTGGAATTTATTTGGAGTCTTAAAGACACAAATGCAATAATTCTCATGTAACATAGTGTAAATGTATGCAAAATATATCATAATGTCATAATGCTAACAGTTTAAACTACCCTAACAACCAATAATATGCACCACCATGTATCACTTTTGGGATTTCTTTTTCAAAGCACTGCTGCACTGTAATATCCCTCAAAATCTGTGTATTAACAATATGCAACTTCTGACTTTTACAACAATTTTGTGACATTATTTTGGCCAATGTAGGATATTATTTATATAGTTTTAATGTTTAAATAAAGAACTTTATCTACATTGTGTGCGCGCTTATTTACAACATATTTTTATTCTGACTGTGTTACCAGGGGTGCTATGTACTGCTTACTCATTCACATAGGGCGCAGACATCTGGGGGCCCCCTTATGTTAACCACCTCCCAACCACGCTATAGTCGAAAGACAGCTACAGCATGGTCCTCCAGTTCTGAGATGATATCTATGGACGTCCTCCCAGAACCCCGCCTCCCATGTCCCCCGGGCATGCATCAGACATGCTCTGGGGGCCCTTCAGCTCTGTCCAATCACAGCTGATCACATGTAAACAGATTGGCAGTTATTGGCAGTCCTTTCCATACACGCTGTGTCTGTGAAAGGAAAAGAGAGCTGATAACCAGCAAGGCTGTCAGTACATTGTTTACACTGATAATCAGGGCACTGATCATCAGTGCCCTAATTATCAGTGCAGCCTTATCAGTGCCCATCAGTGCAGCTTATCAGTACCCATCAGGTCCGCCTATCAGAGCCTCCTCATCATTGCCCATCAGTGCAGCTTCTTTAGCATACATCAGTGAGGAAGAAAAATTACCTATTTGCAAAATTTTATAACAGAAACTAAGAGAAACATTTTTTTTTTTCAAAAAGATTGGTCTTTTATGGTTAAGCAAAATGAAAAAAAAGTGGTGATTAAATACCTTTAAAAGAAAGCTCTATCTGTCGCATAAAAAAATTAAAGCTCTATCTGTCGCATAAAAAATTGGCCTGGGCAGGGAGGGGGGCAAAAGTGCCCGGTATTGAAGTGGCTAAAGGCATCCTTCTAATGTTGAGGGCATGTAAGCTGGTATGGTGTAAGAGGGTGATGGCAGGCTCACTGCCCCTCTCTTTCCCACCCAGCTAAACTGCATGCATTTTTTGTTTAGTTTGTGGTGGGTTCCCCTCAGAATCCATACCCTTTGCTTACTCAGATATATGCCCTGAGTGGCCAGGATGCATGTCTTGTTGAAAAAAACAAAGAAAAAAATTGCATGTGGCCCACCTCAAATTCTATATCAATCCTTTATCCTGTATAAGGGTTTGGTATGCATCTTAAGAGATGCACAAAAAGATAGTGCAGGGTCCCTCTCAACATCCTTACCAGACCTTTATCAAAGCATTCAACTTTGCTGGCCAGGAAAGGGAGAAGCAGCAAGCATGCATCTCCCCTGTAATACACCAATCCACATTCCCTCAACAGTGGAAAGGTATCTTGCAATGAAAGTGGGGAAAAATGGCCCAGTTGATGTGGGGGTCTGCATGGGGGGTATCAGTATTTGGAAGCCTTCTTTGAATAAGGGGACTCCAGATCTCCCCTACTTCAAAATTACTGTGTGCCCTTTGTTATTCATTCACAATGATAAATACACACAGACACATACACACAAACACTCCAAGGCATCCCCCAGTATGCCAGTGCTAATGTGGATAATGTCTGTGATCGGAAGCTGCAATCAATGTGAGTGCTTCCTGCACAGGGCTCTATGACACCTTTTACGAATTCTCCCCAATTATGTACTTACATTTTGTTTCCATTTCTTACATGCTCAATGATTACGTGAAATGAAAATTAAAAATGCTAAATTAATTTTGTGCCCATCATGGCTGATGTAATTTATGTCAACTTTATGTTACATAATTACATTAAATTAAAGTTAAATAGTAACATAGTTAGTCAGGTTGAAAAATGACACAAGTCCATCTAGTTCAACCAAAAAAAAATAGAAAAATTATATATAACCATACAATCCCATATACAATTCTTCACCCACAGTTGATCCAGAGGAAGGCAAAAAACCCCAGCAAAGCATGATCCAATTTGCTATAACGGGGGAAAAAATTGCTTCCTGATCCCCCAAGAGGCAATAGGATTCACCCTGGATGAACTTTACCTAGAAATGTTAGTAGCTAGTTATATTATTTACAATAAGGAAAGAATCCAGGGCTTTTTTAAAGCAATCTAACGTGCTGGCCAAAACCACCTCTGGAGGGAGTCTATTCAACATTTTCACAGCTCTAACTGTGAAGAAACCTTTCTGTATTGTATTTGGAGATGAAATCTTTTTTCCTCTAGATGTAAAGAGTGCCCCCTTGTCCTTTGTGATGACCTTAAAGTAAATAACTCAAAACAAAGTTCACTATATGGACCACTTATGTATTTGTACATGTTTCATGGTCAAGGATTTTATTGATTATTTCTGGAACACGTGCATACAGAATTTCTCACGATTAGTAGCATAATAACAACAGAGCAAGTATGTGATCAAATATGAGTCTGTCTAAAACATCAAATCTTTAGCTACTGGCTGGAGAGGAAATACAAAAGAATGAAGTAGAAAAGGTAATTCCTGAAAGGTATTACCCGCTGGTGGGATTCGCCCGATTGAGTGAACTTGGGATTACCCGCCTGCCCCAGCGCCCCAATGGGAACAAACTGCGCCCGGACAGGTGGGCGACCCCACATGCCGTAGATTTAAGCTGTATGCTCCATCAGGTGGCCATCCCCAATAAGGCTTATTAGGGGCCATTTGGGATAGATCCCTCAGCTAACATGAAGATCATCTAAGGTAAGGTATGATATGAACCGGGGGTTCGTAAAGCTTAGCAGCAGGTGGGAGAAAAAAGGTAATGGACTGGGGACCTGCTCATACATGGCGGGGGTGTTATGGTGAGACAAGCTACCATTATAGGAGAATACAAAAAGAAGGGGGGAAAGGAGAGAAATAAGGAAAGAGGGGCCGAAGAAAGATGAGGGGTAGGGGGTATCCCGGGGTGTATTTGTACATGTTTATCATATCACATTTAATCTCTTTTTCTCTAGAGAGAATAAATTCAGTTCCTCTAATCTTTCCTCATAGCTGAGCTCCTCCATGCTTCTTATTAGTTTGGTTGCCCTTCTCTGCACTTTCTCCAGTTCCCCGATATCCTTTTTGAGAACTGGTGCCCAAAACTGAACTGCATATTCCAGATGAGGTCCTACTAATGATTTGTACAGGGGCAAAATTATGTCTCTATCTCTGGAGTCCATACCTTTCTTAATACAAGAAAGGATTTTGCTTGCTTTGGAAACCGCAGCTTGGCATTGTATGCCTTTATTAAGCTTATGATCTACCAAAACCCCCAGATCCTTCTCCACAATGGATTCCCCCAGTTGTACTCCCCTTAGTATGCACGATGCATGTATATTCTTAGCCACCAAATGCATAACTTTACATTTATCAATATTAAACCTCATTTGCCACATAGTCTGCTTGTAAGTTGGAGACATCCTGTAAGTTATTCCACTGCATAGCTTGGTGTCATCTGCAAACACTGAAATGGTAATTTTAATTACAGACCCTATATCATTTATGAATCTATTGAAAAGTAAGGGTCCCAACACTGAACCATGGGGTACACCACTGATAACCTTAGACCATTCAGCGTAAGAATCATTAACCACTACTCTATGAATTCGGTCTTTTAGAAAGTTTTCTATCCATTTACAAACTGATCTTTTCAAACCTGTAGACTTTACCTTACTCATTAGCCGTGTGCGGGGAACTGTGTCAAATGCTTTTGCAAAATCCAAGTATGCCACGTCCACAGCCACCCCTCTGTCCAAGGTTTTACTTACCTCCTCATAAAAAGAAATCAGGTTTGTTTGACAACTTCTGTCTTTCATGAATCCATGCTGTCTGTTGCTTAAAACATTTTTTCCATTTCCTTTTTTTTTATATAGAGGAAGTGATGAAACAAATTTCTTATGGCTTTCTTTGACCGAATCAACAAAATATAATCTGTGCACATTGAACTCATAGAGTAATAGAGGCAGATGTTTTAAACTACAGCTTTATGTAATACTAAAACAAACTATTTATGGGCTGCTTTGTCCAGTTAGGTGACTAGCACAGTTGTACAGTTTATGTATATGTTATTTAATGAAAACCTATTTTTACAATTTATTAATAAAAAATACACACACACATATACACACATTTTTGTGCTTACAGATATAACAGAGTTTGAGCAGTAATATTGTCTTGATTCCTGCTTATCTCTTCCTATACCTGATGTGTTCCTCTGTCTCTGATCTTTCTGTCAGCCTGTATGCGTAAAACCTCCTTGTCAAAAATGTATATAGTATAACATATTAAAGCTATGAAAAAGAAAAAAGTCAGTTTGGAAAAATAAGTAGTCTGCTACTGGTGCCTGTAATATATGGACAAGAAATGTATATTTATTTACTGTATTTCTAGCATTTATGCAAAACCATCATGCTATGCAGGTTTTTATAGATAATTATTTTACAGGATTTATGTAGCGCTGACAGTTTGCGCAGTGGTTTAGATAATATACTGTAGATCTAATCCTGTCAATATAAGTTAAAGTTAAGTGCCACATCCCCAAAATCTGGATACATTGAATATGTGCTATTGCATAGGTATGGGACTTTTAAGGCACAGCATGTTTTTATAAAAATATAACATTTATTCAAAATTTGTTAAAAGCAGTACCATGTTCCATCTTTAGTTTACAATACGCAAACTACCATAAAAGAACAATTTCATAAAAACAATCAATCTCATTACTGCAGAAAACTTTAAAGATAGTAGTCTTTACAGCTCAACACTAGAGTTGAGTGGACACCTGGATGTTCGGGCTCATCGGGTTCGGTCAAACTTTGTGGAAAAGTTCGGGTTCGGTACCATACTTGACACGAACTTGACCCCGAACCCCAATGAAGTCAATGGTGACCCAAACTTTTGGGCACAAAAATGGCTGTAAAAAAGTCCTGGAAAGGGCTAGAGGGCTGCAAAAGGAAGCAAAATGGGGCTAAAAGTAGGACAAACAAATGTGAATAGGGAAATAAATTAAAACCACAGCAAAAAAATAAAAATGGGAGGAGGAGGTGGATGTGGAGTAGGAGCTCAGTGGTGGACTAGGCCGTGACCGTGGCAGTGTAGGTGGAATTGGCGGCGGAGGAGGAGGAGGTAGCCTACACTGTTGTTTGTTTGTTTGTTTTTTTCTAATTGGGGTAGCCCCCAAAATATTGAGACATATTAAAAAAAACAAGTATACCAATGGCTGTGTGAGGCCGGTCTAAATGTCTATTCTGCACAAGGTACAGACAAGTCTTGTGGGATCCATGCCTGGTTCATTTTAATAAACATTAGCTTGCCCATGTTGGCTGTGGACAGGCGGCTGCGCTTGTCTGTGATAACGCCCCCTGCCATGCTAAACACACGTTCAGACAAAACACTGCCTGCAGGGCAGGCCAGCACCTCCAAGGCATAAAGGGCAAGCTCAGGCCATGTGCCCAATTTGGAGACCCAGAAGTTGAATGAGGTAGACCCATCAGTTAGTACGTGTAGGTGTATGCACACTTACTGTTCCACCATGTTGCTGAAATGCTGCCTACTGCAAAAACGTTGCCTATCAGCTGGTGGTGCTGTTTGTTGTGGCGTGCTGCTGACAAAGCTTTTCCACATTTCAGCCATGCTAACCCTGCCTTCTGAGATGCTGGCTGCGTTGGTGACCTCTTCCTCCTCCTCCGCCTTCGCCTTGTGCTTCCACTGAGCCCCGTGTCATTTGGGAATGCCCTCAGCAGCGCGTCTACCAGCGTGCGCTGGTAGTCGCGCATCTTCTGATCACGCTCCAGTGAGGGAATTAAGGACAGCCCGTTGTCCTTGTAACGGGGATCCAGCAGGGTGGCCACCCAGTAATCAGCACAAGTTAAAATGTGGGCAACTCGGCTGTCGTTGAGCAGGCACTGCAGCATGTAGTCGCTCATGTGTGCCAGGCTGCCCAGAGGCAAAGACAAGCTGTCCTCTGTGGGTGGTGTATCATCTGTGTCCTCCGTATCCCCCCAGCCACGCTCCAGTGATGCCCAGGAGCTGCGTTGGGTGTCACCCTGCTGTGAACACGGTTCCTCCTCCTCATCATCTTCCTCATCCTCCTCATCCACCAGAACTGTGCCCTGGCTTGAACATTTTTTACCTGGCCTATGCTGGTGCAGGAACCCACCCTCTGAGCCACTTATGAATGACTGGCCTGATAAGCATGGAAATGACCCCTCTTCCTCCTCCTCCTGTGCCACATCCTCTTCCATCATCGCCCAAAGTGTTTTTTCAAGGAGACATAGAAGTGGGATAGTAATGCTGAGAACAGCGTCATCGGCACTGGCCATGTTGGTGGAGTACTTGAAATACCGCAATATGGCACACAGGTCTCGCATGGAGGTCAACTAGTTGGTGATGAAGTGGTGCTGTTCCTCAGAGCGACTAACCCTTGCGTGCTGCAGCTGAAACTCCACTATTGCCTGCTGCTGCTCGCACAGTCTCTCCAGCATGTGCAAGGTGGAGTTCCATCTTGTGGGCACGTCGCATAGGAGGCGGTGAGGGAGAAGGCCGAAGTTCTGCTGCAGCACAGACAGGCGAGCAGCAGCAGGGTGAGAACATCAAAAGCACGCACAGACGGCCCGCACTTTCTGCAGCAGCTCTGACATATCCGGGTAGTTTTTTAGAAATTTCTGCACCACCAAATTCAGCACAGAAGAGGAAGCAGGAGCAGCCCAAGACCTTTCTTGGATTTTGAGGTACTTATTCCACTGCAGCTCGTGCTTTGAATTTAGATACCTGGTCATGCAGGTTGTGCTCAGGTTTAGAACATTTATGCTCAGCTTCAGGCTCTCATTGCACAGCGTGCAAACCACTCTTGTCATCAGCACATTGTTTGAAGAACTGCCATGCTGGGGAAAGCCTTTGAGCTGCCATTGGTGTGCTAGGTCCCTGGGTGTGGTGGGTAGTAGCAGGCATACTGTCTAGGGGACGCTCGCTCCGCTTTTGCAACCTGCTTCCTCTTTTGCTGTGCTGCTGCCTCTGTGCGACCACCACTTCTTCCTCCAAACTGCACACGTCACTCGCATGACCTTCATTCCATCATCATCTTCCACCCACCCTTCACCACTGCCCTCCTTTCAGTCTGCACACTGTGGAAAGTCTCA
>BLSH010521767.1:30810-41274 GCA_018402905.1 Glandirana rugosa
GACTACGACACTCCCTGTCTAATAACGAGATTTTAGTAGAGGGTGACGATATCCCTCTCCAAGGACGAACATGACACTCCCTGTCTAATAACAAGATTTTATAAGTGGATTACGATTTCCCTCTTAGAGGACGATCACGACACTCCCTGTCTTATAACAAAATTTTAGTAGTGTATAACGATCTCCCTCTCCAAGGACGATCACGACACTCCCTGTCTAATAACAAGATTTTAGTAGAGAATGACGATATCCCTCTCCAAGGACGACCACGACACTCCCCTACTAATAACAAGATTTTAGTAGGGGATGACGATATCATTCCTAGCAATATGTGATGATTTTAAAACAATATTCTGTCCCTCACAGCACTAGCAGGAGATTCTCCCTTTAGCATTAGGTGAATATTTTAGAACAATAATCTGTCCCTCACAGTACAAGCAGGAACCTCTCCCTATAGCAGTGGGAGATGATTTTAGAACAATAATCTGTCCCTCACAGCATCAGCAGGAAAATCGCCCTATAGCAGTAGGAGATGATTTTAGAACAATAATTTGTCACTCACAGCACCAGCAGGAACTTCTCCCTATAGCACTAGGAGATTATTTTAGGACAATAATCTGCCCCTCACAGCACCAGCAGGAACCTATCCCTATAGTACTAGGAGATGATTTTAGAACAATAATCTGTCCCTCACAGTAGCACCAGCAGTAACCTCTCCTTATAGCAGGAGGAGATGATTTTAGAACAATAATCTGTCCCTCACAGCACCAGCAGGAACCTATCCCTATAGCAGTAGGAGATGATTTTAGAACAATAATCTGTCTCACAGGAGCAGCAGGAACCTATCCCTAGAGCACTAGGAGATGATTTTAGAACAATAATATGTCCCTCACAGCACCAGCAGGAACCTCTCCCTATAGCAGTAGGAGATGATTTTAGAACAATAATCTGTCCCTAACAGCACAAGCAGGAACGTCTCCCTCTAGCAGGAAGTGATGATTTTAGAACAATAATCTGTGCCTCACAGCACAGGAAACTCTCCTTCTAGCAGTACGTGATGATTTTAGAACAATAATCTGTCCCTCACAGGAGCAGCAGGAACCTCTGCCTATAGCACTAAGAGATGATTTTAGAACAATAATCTGTCCCTCACAGTACCAGCAGGAACCTCTCCCTATAGCAATAGGAGATGAATTTAGAACAATAATCTGCCCCTCACATCACCAGCAGGATATTCTCCTTATAACAGTAGGAGATGATTTTAGAACAATAATCTGTCCCTCGCAGGAGCAGCAGGAACCTCTCAATATAGCACTAGGAGATGAATTTAGAACAATAATCTGTCCCTCACAGCACCAGCAGGATCCTCTCCTTATAACAGTAGGAGATGATTTTAGAACAATAATCTGTCCCTCACAGCACAAGCAGGAGCCTCTCCCTATAGCACTAGGAGATGTATTAAGAACAATAATCTGCCCCTCACAGCACCAGCAGGAACCTCTCCCTGTAGCAGTAGGAGATGATTTTAAGACAATAATCTGTCCCTCACACAGCAGCAGCAACCTCTCCTTAAAGCACTAGGAGATAATTTTAGAACAACAATCCTTCCCTCACAGCACCAGCAGGAACCTCTCCCTATAGCAGTAAGAGGTGATTTTAGAACAATAATCTGTCCCTCAAATACTAGCAGGAACCTCTCCCTCTAGCAGTATGTGATGATTTTAGAACAATAATCTGTCCCTCACAGCACCAGCAGCAACCTCTCCTTATAGCAGTAGGAGATGGTTTTAGAACAATAATCTGTCCCTCACAGGAGCAGCAGGAACCACTCCCTATAGCACTAGTAAATGATGGTAGAAAAATAATCTGTTCCTCACAGCATGAGCAGGAGCCTCTTACTATAGCAGTAGGGGATGATTTTAGAACAATAATCTGCCCCTCACAGCACCAGCAGGAACCTCTCCCTATAGCAGTAGGAGATGATTTTAGAAAAATAATCTGTCCCTCACAGCACCAGCAGGAACCTCTCCCTATAGCAGTAGGAGCTGATTTTAGAACAATAATCTGCCCCTCACAGCACCAGGAGGACCCTTTCCCCATAGCAGTAAGAGATGATTTTAAAACAAAAATCTGTCCGTCACAAGAGCAGCAGGAACCTCTCCCTCTAGCAGTATGTAATGATTTTAGAACAATAATCTCTCCCTCACAGCATAAGAAGGAACCTCTCCCTCTAGTAGTGTGTGATGATTTTAGAATAATAATCTGTCTCTCACAGCACCAGCAGGAACCCCTCCTTTTAGCATAGGGAGATAATTTTAGCACAATAATATGTACCTCACAGCACCAGCAGGAACCTCTCCTTATAGCAGGAGGAGATGATTTTAGAACAATATTGTGTCCCTCACAGAAGCAGCAGGTACCTCTCCCTATAGCACTAGTAGATAATTTTTGAACAATAATCTGTCCCTCACAGCGAAGCAGGAACCTCTCCCTCTAGCAGTATGTGATGATTTTAGAACAATAATCTGTCCCACGTAGCACCAGCAGAAACCTCTCCCTAAAGCAAGAGGAGATGATTTTAGAACAAAAAGTTGTCTCTCGCAGCAGGAACATCTCCCTATACCAGTAGGAGATGATTTTAGAACAATAATCTGTCCCTCACAGTAGCAGCAGAACCTCTCCCTATAGCACTAGTGGATGATTTTAGAACAATAATCTGTCCCTCACAGTAGCAGCAGAACCTCTCCCTTTAGCACTAGTGGATGATTTTAGAACAATAATCTGTCCCTCACAGCCTCAGCAGGAACCTCTCCCTATAGCAGTAGGAGATGATTTTAGAACAATAATCTGTCGCTCACAGCACCAGCAGGAACCTATCCCTATAGCAGTAGGAGATGATTTTAGAACAATAATCTGTCTCGCAGGAGCAGCAGGAACCTATCCCTATAGCAGTAGGAGATGATTTTAGAACAATATTCTGTCCCTCACAGGAGAAGCAGGAACCTCTGCCTATAGCACTAGGAGATGATTTTAGAACAATAATCTGTCCCTAACAGCACAAGCAGGAACCTCTCCCTCTAGCAGGAAGTGATGATTTTAGAACAATAATCTGTGCCTCACAGCACAGGAACCTTTCCTTATAGCAGTACGTGATGATTTTAGAACAATAATCTGCCCCTCACAGGAGTAGCTGGAACCTATCCCTATAGCACTAGGAGATGCTTTTAGAACAATAATCTGTCCCTCACAGCAGCAGCAGGAACATCTGCCTATAGCACTAGGAGATTATTTTAGAACAATAATCTGTCCCTCACAGCACCAGCAGGAACTTCTCCCTATAGCAATAGGAGATGATTTTAGAAAAGTAATCTATCCCTCACAGCAGCAGCAGAAGCCTCTCCCTATTGCACTAGGAGATGATTTTAGAACAATAATCTGTCCCTCACAGAACAAGCAGAAACCTCTCCCTATAGCAGTAGGAGATGATTTTAGAACAATAAACTTTCCCTCACAGCACCAGAAGGAACCTCTCTCTGTAGCAGTAGGAGATGATTTTAGAACAAAAATCTGTCCCTCACAGCCCATCAGGAACCTCTCCTTTAGCACTAGGAGGTTATTTTAGAACAATAATCACAGCAGCAGCAGCAGAAGCATCTCCCTATTGCACTAGGAGATGAATTTAGAACAATAATCTGCCCCTCACAGCACCAGCAGGATCCTCTCCTTATAACAGTAGGAGATGATTTTAGAAGAATAATCTGTCCCTCACAGGTGCAGCAGGAAACTCTCAATATAGCACTAGAAGATGAATTTAGAACAATAATCTGTCCCTCACAGCACCAGCAGGAACCCCTCCCTATAGAAGTAGGAGATGATTTTAGAACAATAATCTGTCCCTCACAGAACAAGCAGGAACCTCTCCCTATAGCAGTAGGAGATGATTTTAGAACAATAAACTTTCCCTCACAGCACCAGCAGGAACCTCTCCCTGTAGCAGTAGGAGATGATTTTAGAACAAAAATCTGTCCCTCACAGCCCATCAGGAACCTCTCCTTTAGCACTAGGAGGTCATTTTAGAACAATAATCTGTCCCTCACAGCACCAGCAGGAACCTCTCCCTATAGCAGTAGAAGATGATTTTAGAACAATAATCTGTCCCTAACAGCACAAGCAGGAACCTCTCCCTCTAGAAGAAAGTGATGATTTTAGAACAATAATCTGTGCCTCACAGCACAGGAACCTCTCCTTCTAGCAGTATGTGATGATTTTAGAACAATAATCTGTCCCTCACAGGAACCTCTCCCTATAGCACTAGGAGATTATTTTAGGACAGTAATCTGCCCCTCACAATACCAGCAGGAACCTATCCTTATAGCACTAGGAGATGATTTTAGAACAATAATCTGTCCCTCACAGCACTAGCAGGAACCTCTCCTTATAGCAGTAGGAGATTATTTTAGAACAATAATCTGTCCCTCACACGAGCACCATGAACTTATCCCTATAGCAGTAGGAGATGATTTTAGGACAATAATATGTCCCTCACAGGAGCAGCAGGAACATCTGCCTATAGCACTAGGAGATGATTTTAGAACAATAATCTGTCCAACACAGCACCAGTAGGAACTTCTCCCTATAGCAGTAGGAGATGATTTTAGAAAAGTAATCTGTCCCTCACAGCAGCAGCAGAAGCCTCTCCCTATTTCACTAGGAGATGAATTTAGAACAATAATCTGTTCCTTACAGCACAAGCAGGAACCTCTCCTTATAGCAGTTGCAGATTATTTTAGAACAATAATCTATCCCTCACAGCAACATCGGGAACCTATCCCTATAGCAGTAGGAGATGACTTTAGAACAAACAATCTGTCCCTCACAGGAGCAGCAGGAACCTCTGCCTATAGCACTAGTAGATTAATTTAGAACAATAATCTGTATTTCACTGCACCAGCAGGAACCTCTCCCTATAGCAGTAGGAGATGATCTTAGAACAGTAATCTGTCCCTCACAGAAGCAGCAGAATCCTCTCCCTATAGCACCAGGAGATTATTTTAGAACAATAATCTGTCCCTCACAGCTCCATCAGGAACCTTCCCATATAGCAGTAGAAGATGATTTTAGAACAATAATCTGTCCCTCACAGCACCAGCAGGAACCTCTCACTATAGCAGTAGGAGATGATTTTAGAACAATAATCTGTCCCTTACAGGAGCAGCAGGAACCTCTGCCTATAGCACTAGGAGATTCATTTAGAACAATAATCTGTATTTCACAGCACCATCAGGAACCTCCCCCTCTAGCAGTATGTGATGATTTTAGAACAATAATCTGTCCCTCACAAGAGCAGCAGGACACTCTCCCTATAGCACTAGGAGATGAATTTAGAACAATAATCTGTCCCTCACAGCACCAGCAGGATCCTCTCCTTATAACAGTAGGAGATGATTTAGAACAATAATCTGTCCCTCACAGCACAAGCAGGAACCTCTCCCTATAGCACTAGGAGATGAATTAAGAACAATAATCTGCCCCTCACAGCACCAGCAGGAACCTCTCCCTGTAGCAGTAGGAGATGATTTTAAGACAATAATCTGACCCTCACAGCAGCAGCAGCAACCTCTCCTTATAGCACTAGGAGATAATTTTAGAACAACAATCCTTCCCTCACAGCACCAGCAGGAACCTCTCCCTATAGTAGTAGGAGATGATTTTAGAACAATTATCTGTCCCTCAAACACTAGCAGGAACCTCTCCCTCTAGCAGTATGTGATGATTTTAGAACAATAATCAGTTCCTCACAGCACCAGCAGCAACCTCTCCTTATAGCAGTAGGAGATGGTTTTAGAACAATAATCTGTCCCTCACAGGAGCAGCAGGAACCTCTCCCTATAGCACTAGTAGATGATGGTAGAAAAATAATCTTTCCCTCACAGCATGAGCAGGAGCCTCTTACTATAGCAGTAGGGGATGATTTTAGAACAATAATCATCCCCTCACAGCACTAGCAGGAACCTCTCCCTCTAGCAATATGTGATGATTTTAAAACAATATTCTGTCCCTCACAGCACTAGCAGGAGATTCTCCCTTTAGCATGAGGTGAATATTTTAGAACAATAATCTGTCCCTCACAGCACAAGCAGGAACCTCTCCCTATAGCAGTGGGAGATGATTTTAGAGCAATAATCTGTCCCTCACAGCATCAGCAGGAAAATCTCCCTATAGCAGTAGGAGATGATTTTAGAACAATAATTTGTCACCCACAGCACCAGCAGGAACTTCTCCCTATAGCACTACGAGATTATTTTAGGACAATAATCTGCCCCTCACAGCACCAGCAGGAACCTATCCCTATAGTACTAGGAGATGATTTTAGAACAATAATCTGTCCCTCACAGCACCAGAAGGATCCTTTCCCTATAGCAGTAGAAGATGATTTTAGAACAATAATCTGTCCCTCACAGAACAAGCAGGAACATCTCCCTATAGCAGTAGGAGAAGATTTAAGAACAATAATCTGTCCCTCACAGCACAGCAGGAACCTCTCCTTATAGCAGTAGGAGATGATTTTAGAACAGTAATCTGTCCCTCACAGCAGCAGCAGAATCCTCTCCCTATAGCACCAGGAGATTATTTTAGAACAATAATCTGCCCCTCACAGCTCCATTATGAACCTTCCCATATAGCAGTAGGATATGATTTTAGAACAATAATCTGTCCCTCACAGGAACAGCAGGAACCTCTCAATATAGCACTAGGAGATGAATTTAGAACAATAATCTGTCCCTCACAGCACTAATAGGATCCTCTACCTGTAGCAGTAGGAGATGATTTTAGAACATTAATCTGTCCGTCACAGCAGCAGCAGCAGCAACCTATCCTTATAGAACTAGGAGAATTTTAGAATAACAATCTTTCAGTCACAGCACCAGCAGGAACCTCTCCTTATAGCAGTAGGAGATGATTTTAGAACAATAATCTGTCCCTCACAGCACTAGCAGGAACCTCTCCCTCTGGCAATATGTGATGATTTTAGAACAAATATCTGTCCCTCACAGCACCAGTAGGAACCTCTCCTTATAGCAGTAGGAGATGATTTTAGAACAATAATCTGTCCCTCACAGTACCAGCAGGAACCTCTCCCTATTGCAATAGGAGATGAATTTAGAACAATAATCTGCCCCTCACATCACCAGCAGGATCCTCTCCTTATAGCAGTAGGAGATGATTTTAGAACAATAATCTGTCCCTCGCAGGAGCAGCAGGAACCTCTCAATATAGCACTAGGAGATGATTTTAGAACAATAATCTGTCCCTCACAGCACAAGCAGGAGCCTCTCCCTATAGCACTAGGAGATGTATTAAGAACAATAATCTGCCCCTCACAGCACCAGCAGGAACCTCTCCCTGTAGCAGTAGGAGATGATTTTAAGACAATAATCTGTCCCTCACACAGCAGCAGCAACCTCTCCTTAAAGCACTAGGAGATAATTTTAGAACAACAATCCTTCCCTCACAGCACCAGCAGGAACCTCTCCCTATAGCAGTAGGAGGTGATTTTAGAACAATAATCTGTCCCTCAAACACTAGCAGGAACCTCTCCCTCTAGCAGTATGTGATGATTTTAGAACAATAATCTGTCCCTCACAGCACCAGCAGCAACCTCTCCTTATAGCAGTAGGAGATGGTTTTAGAACAATAATCTGTCCCTCACAGGGGCAGCAGGAACCACTCCCTATAGCACTAGTAAATGATGGTAGAAAAATAATCTGTCCCTCACAGCATGAGCAGGAGCCTCTTACTATAGCAGTAGGGGATGATTTTAGAACAATAATCGGCCCCTCACAGGGGCAGCAGGAACCACTCCCTATAGCACTAGTAAATGATGGTAGAAAAATAATCTGTCCCTCACAGCATGAGCAGGAGCCTCTTACTATAGCAGTATGTGATGATTTTAGAACAATAATCTGTCCCTCACAGCACCAGCAGCAACCTCTCCTTATAGCAGTAGGAGATTGTTTTAGAACAATAATCTGTCCCTCACAGGGGCAGCAGGAACCACTCCCTATAGCACTAGTAAATGATGGTAGAAAAATAATCTGTCCCTCACAGCATGAGCAGGAGCCTCTTACTATAGCAGTAGGGGATGATTTTAGAACAATAATCGGCCCCTCACAGCACCAGCAGGAACCTCTCCCTATAGCAGTAGGAGATGATTTTAGAAAAATAATCTGTCCCTCACAGCACCAGCAGGAACCTCTCCCTATAGCAGTAGGAGCTGATTTTAGAAGAATAATCTGCCCCTCACAGCACCAGGAGGACCCTTTCCCCATAGCAGTAAGAGATGATTTTAAAACAAAAATCTGTCCCTCACAAGAGCAGCAGGAACCTCTCCCTCTAGCAGTATGTAATGATTTTAGAACAATAATCTCTCCCTCACAGCATAAGAAGGATCCTCTCCCTCTAGTAGTGTGTGATGATTTTAGAATAATAATCTGTCTCTCACAGCACCAGCAGGAACCCCTCCTTTTAGCACAAGGAGATAATTTTAGCACAATAATATGTACCTCACAGCAATAGCAGGAACCTCTCCTTATAGCAGGAGGAGATAATTTTAGAACAATATTGTGTCCCTCACAGAAGCAGCAGGTACCTCTCCCTATAGCACTAGTAGATAATTTTAGAACAATAATCTGTCCCTCACAGCACAAGCAGGAACCTCTCCCTCTAGCAGTATGTGATGATTTTAGAACAATAATCTGTCCCTCGTAGCACCAGCAGAAACCTCTCCCTAAAGCAAGAGGAGATGATTTTAGAACAATAATCTGTCCCTCACAGCACCAGCAGCAACCTCTCCCTATAGCAGTAGGATATGATTTTAGAAAAATAATCTGTCCCTCACAGCACCAGCAGGAACCTCTCCCTAAAGCAGTAAGAGATGATTCTTAGAACAATAATCTGCCCTCACAGCACCAGGATTAACCTTTCCCCATAGCAGTAAGAGATGATTTTAAAACAATAATCTGTGCCTCACAGCACAAGCAGGAACCTCTCCCTCTAGCATTGTGTGATGATTTTAGAACAATACTCTGTCTCTCACAGCACCAGCAGGAACCCCTCCTTTTAGCACTAGCAGATGATTTTAGAACAATAATCGGTACCTCACAGCACCAGCAGGAACCTCTCCTTATAGCAGTATGTTATTATTTTAGAACAATAATCTGTCACTCATAGCACCAGCAGAAACCTCTCCCTATAGCAAGAGGAGATGATTTTAGAACAATAATCTTTCCCTCACAACACCAGCAGCAACCTCTCCCTATAGCAGTAGGATATGATTTTAGAAAAATAATCTGTCCCTCACAGCACCAGCAGGACCCTCTCCCTAAAGCAGTAAGAGATGATTCTTAGAACAATAATCTGCCCCTCACAGCACCAGGATTAACCTTTCCTCATAGCAGTAAGAGATGATTTTAAAACAATAATCTGTCCCTCACAGCACAAGCAGGAACCTCTCCCTCTAACATTGTGTGATGATTTTAGAACAATACTCTGTCTCTCACAGCACCAGCAGGAACCCCTCCTTTTAGCACTAGCAGATGATTTTAGAACAATAATCTGTACCTCACAGCACCAGCAGGAACCTCTCCTTATAGCAGTATGTTATTATTTTAGAACAATAATCTGTCACTCATAGCACCAGCAGAAACCTCTCCCTACAGCAAGAGGAGATGATTTTAGAACAATAATCTTTCCCTCACAACACCAGCAGCAACCTCTCCCTATAGCAGTAGGAGATGATTTTAGAACAATAATTTGTCCCTAACAGCACCAGCAGGAAGCTATCCCGATAGCGGTAGGAGATGATATTAAAACAATAATCTGTCCCTCACAGTAGCAGCAGGAACCTCTCCCTATAGCACTAATAGATGATTTTAGAACAATAATATGTGCCTCACAGCACAAGCAGGAACCTTTCCCAATAGCAATAGGAGATGATTTTAGAACAATAATCTGTCGCTCACAGCACCAGCAGGAAAATTCTCCCTCTAGCAGTATGTGATGATTTTAGAACAATAATCTGTCCCTCACAGAACAAGCAGGAACATCTCCCTATAGCAGTAGGAGAAGATTTAAGAACAATAATCTGTCCCCCACAGCACACCAGGAACCTCTCCTTATAGCAGTAGGAGATGATTTTAGAACAGTAATCTGTCCCTCACAGCAGCAGCAGAATCCTCTACCTATAGCACCAGGAGATTATTTTAGAACAATAATCTGCCCCTCACAGCTCCATTATGAACCTTCCCATATAGCAGTAGGATATGATTCTAGAACAATAATCTGTCCCTCACAGCACCAGAAGGATCCTTTCCCTATAGCAGTAGAAGATGATTTTAGAACAATAATCTGTCCCTCACAGAACAAGCAGGAACATCTCCCTATAGCAGTAGGAGAAGATTTAAG
>BLSH010521767.1:41284-57609 GCA_018402905.1 Glandirana rugosa
CAAATAGCAAGATTTTTGTTGATGATGACGTAATCTCTCCCTCAAAGCACCAACAGGAACCTGTCCCTAATGCAGTAGTAGTTGTTTTTAGAACGATAAACTCTCCCTCAGAGCACCAACCGAACCTGGCCCTAATGCAGTAGTAGTTGTTTTTTTTTGAATGATAATCTCTCCCTCAAAGCACCAACAGGAACCTGGCCCTATTGCAGTAGTAGTTATTTTTAGAACTATAAACTCTCCCTCAAAACACCAACAGGAACAAGGCCCTAATGCAGTAGCAGTTTTTAGAACGATAAACTCTCCCTCAGAGCACCAACAGGAACCTGGCCTTAATGCAGTAGTAGTTGTTTTTAGAACGATAATCTCTCCCTCAAAGCACCAACAGGAACCTGACCCTAATGCAGTAGTAGTTGTTTTTAGAACGATGAACTCTCCCTCAGAGTACCAACCAAAACCTTTCCCTAATGCAGTTGTAGTTATTTTTAGAACGATAATCTCTCCCTCAAAGCACCAACAGGAACCAGACAATAATGCAGTAGTAGTTGTTTTTAGAACGATAATCTCTCCCCCAAAGCACCAACAGGAACCTGGCCCTAATGCAGTATTAGTTGTTTTAGAACGATAATCCTTCCCTCAAAGCACAAACCGGAACCTGGCACTATTGAAGTAGTAGTTGTTTTTGGACCGATAAACTCTCCCTCAAAGCACCAACAGGAACCTGGCCCTATTACAGTAGTATTTGTTTTTAGAACGATAATCTCTCCCTCAAAGCACCAACAGGAACCTAGCCCTAATGCAGTTGTAGATATTTTTAGAACGATAAACTCTACCTCAGAGCACCAACAGGAACCTGGCACTAAAGCAGTAGTAGTTGTTTTTAGAACGATAAACTCCCCCTTAAAGCACCAACAGGAACCTGGCCCTATTGCATTAGTAGTTGTTTTTAGAACGATAATCTCTCCCTCAAAGCACCAACAGGAACTTGGCCCTAATGCAGTTGTAGTTGTTTTTAGAACGATAAACTCTCTCTCATAGCACCAATGGGAACCTGGCCCTAATGCAGTAGTAGTTGTTTTTAGAACGATAATCTCTCCCTCAAAGCACCAACAGGAATCTGGCCCTAATGCAGTAGTAGTTTTTAAAAAGATAAACTCTCCCTCAAAGCACCAAGAGGAACCTGGCCCTAATGAAGTTGTAGTTGTTTTTAGAACGATAAACTCTCCCTCAGAGCACCAACAGGGAACCTGGCCCTAATGCAGTAGCAATTTTTTTCGAACGATAAACTCTCCCTCAAAGCACCAACAGGAACTTGACCCTATTGCAGTTGTAGTTGTTTTTAGAACAATAAACTCTCCCTCAGAGCACCAACAGGAACCTGGCCCTAATGCAGTAGTAGTTGTTTTTAGAACGATAATCTCTCCCTCACAGCACCAACAGGAACCTGGCCCTATTGCAGTTGTAGTCGTTTTTAGAACGATAAACTCTCCCTCAGAGCACCAACGGGAACCTGGCCCTAATGCAGTAGTAATTTTTTTAGAACGATAAACTCTCCCTCAAAGCACCAGCAGGAACCTGACCCTAATGCAGTTGTAGTTGTTTTTAGAACAATAAACTCTCCCTCAGAGCACCAACAGGAACCTGGCCCTAATGCAGTAGTAGTTGTTTTTAGAACGATAATCTCTCCCCCAAAGCACCAACAGGAACCTGGCCCTAACACAGTAGTAGCTGTTTTTAGAACAATAATCTCTCCCTCACAGCACCAACAGGAATCTGGCCCTATTGCAGTAGTAGTTTTTAGAACGATAAACTCTCCCTCAGAGCACCAACAGGAACCTGGCCCTAATGCAGTAGTATTTGTTTTTAGAACAATAATCTCTCCCTCACAGCACCAACAGGAACCTGGCCCTATTGCAGTAGTAGTTGTTTTTAGAATGTTAAACTCTCCCTCAAAGTACCACGAACTTGGCCCTAATGCAGTAGTATTTGTTTTTAGAACGATAAACTCTCCCTCAGAGCACCAACCGAACCTGGCCCTAATGCAGTAGTAGTTGTTTTTAGAACGATAATCTCTCCCTCAAAGCACCAACAGAACCTGGCCCTATTGCAGTAGTAGTTATTTTTAGAACAATAAACTCTCCCTCAAAGCACCAACAGGAACCTGGCCTTAATGTAGTAGTAGTTGTTTTTAGAACGATAATCTCTCCCTCAAAGCACCAACAGGAACCTGGACCTAATGCAGTATTAGTTGTTTTTAGAACGATAAACTCTCCCTCAAAGCACAAACAGGAACCTAGCCCTAATGCAGTAGTAGTTGTGTTTAGAACGATAATCTCTCCTTCAAAGCACCAACAGGAACTTGGCCCTAATGCAGTATTAGTTGTTTTTAGAACAATAAACTCTCCCTCAAAGCACCAACAGGATCCTGGCAATCATGCAGTTGTAGTAGTTTTTAAAATGATAAACTCTCCCTCAGAGCACCAACAGGAACCTGGCCCTAATTCAGTAGTAGTTGTTTTTAGAACGATAATCTCTTCCTGAAAGCACCAACAGGAACCTGGCCCTATTGCTTTAGTAGTTGTTTTTAGAATGATAAACTCTCCCTCAAAGCACCACCAGGAACCTGGCCCTAATGCAGCTGTAGTAGTTTGTAGAATGATAAACTCTCCCTCAGAGCACCAACAGGAACCTGGCCCTAATGCAGTTGAAGTTGTTTTTAGGATGATAAACTCTCCCTCAGAGCACCAACAGGAACCTGGCCCTAATGCAGTAGTAGTTTTTTTTAGAACGATAAACTCTCCCTCAAAGCACCAACAAGAACCTGACCCTAATGCAGTTGTAGTTGTTTTTAGAACAATAAACTCTCCCTCAGAGCACCAACAGGAACCTGGTCCTAATGCAGTAGTATTTGTTTTTAGAACGATAAACTCTCCCTCAGAGCACCGACCGAACCTGGCCCTAATGCAGTAGTAGTTGTTTTTAAAACGATAATCTCTCCCTCAAAGCACCAACAGGAACCTGGCCCTAATGCAGTAGTAGTTGTTTTTAGAATGATAAACTCTCCCTCAAAGCACCAACAGGAACCTGGCCCTAATGCAGTATTAGTTGTTTTTAGAAAAATAATCTCTCCCTCAAAGCACCAACAGGAACCTGGCCCTAATGCAGTAGTAGTTGTTATTAGAACGATAAACTCTCCCTCAGAGCACCCACAGAAACGTTTCCCTAATGCAGTAGTAGATGGTTTTAGAATTAGAATCTCTCCCTCAGAGCAACAACAGGAGCGATTCCCTAATGCACTATAAGATGGTTCTGAAAGCTAATGTGTCCCTCACTGGACCGCAATGAATGTCTCCCTAATGCAGTCTGAGATGGTTGTAAACGCTAATCTTTCCCTCACAGCATCGGCATGAAGCTCTCCCTACTCTAGTCTGAAATGATCTGACACGCGGCGTTACTTACTCCAGCCCCATATAGAGGCTGGGTCACATGATGCACTGGCCAATCACAGCCATGCCTTTAGTAGGCATGGCTGTGATGGCTTCCAAGGGCAAACTAGTGAAAAGCTTGTTGATTGGCTGCCCAGCAGCTATAGAAAAGGCGCCAAAAAAATCCAAATACCAAACCCGATCCCGGACTTTTTTTTTAATGTCCGGGATCGGGTTCGGGGCACAGACACCCCAAAGTCCGGTACAATTCCGAATTTTACAGTCCGGGTTTGCTCAACTCTATTCAGGGGCTGATTTTAGTGACCGTATGTAGTATTCGCTATGGTGGTGGTTACACAGCTCAAATCTATACAGACACCTTTCCATGGTCACAGACACAGAGGTAATCCTTACCTCCAATGCCAGCCACCTGAGTTGGGGCTCTCACTACAAAACAAGGCAGCTCATGGGAAGTGTAATTTCCAAATCTCCACTCTTGTCTCAAATATATTGGTAATAAGAGCAGCCTTGGTAGCCCTTTAATTTTTTCTCTCACCTCCTTCAAGGGAAAATAGTTCAGATAAGGATGGACAACAAAACAGCTGTGGTATACATCCATAAGTGAGAGAAATGCACAGCAATTACGAGAGCTGAAAATAATCATGATCGGGGTCCAATCCAATCTATGGGACTTACAGTGCGGGAGAGAAGAACAATCTGGAGGATCTCCTCAGCCATTCTCATATAGGCAGGAGGAATGGTCCGAGAATATAGAAGTTTTCAAACAGGTTGCAGAGTTCTGGGGAGTTGTGATAGCAAAAATACTGTATTGGCCAGGGGGGGGCATGTTTCTCCACATTTATCCACCTAAGTCTAGGACCTCCACTTAAACTTCCAATGAGGTCAAACCTTCTGAGCCAAGCACCATTCCTACATCACACTCTGGACAAATGCAACCTAAATGCATCGAAGTTGAGCTGGAGAAATTATCAACCCTAGATCTCTGTCTTAATGAGGGCAAGAAAACACTCTACCAACATAACATACCACAGGTATGGAAACATTTTGTGGAATCAATCTCTTTCAGATCATTCGACACTTCTTGACCTTAGATAAATAATGTGCTAGACTTCCTTCAGAAAGCCCTGAAAAATGGGATTCTGTTGGAACACACTACAATATCTCTACAATATCTGCCTTAAATGGCATTAAATGGCCCACAAATGTATTTTGTAGTCCAGTTTCTCAGGGCGTGTTTGAAGATTCACCCTCCCTGGAAACCAACCCTTCCACAATGAGTCCCCTCATTAGATCTATTGGTCCTGTCTTCAACACCTTTTCATCAGGCTCAGGATTGTTTTTATGGAACCTGACTCTTAAAACAGCCTTCCTTGTCGTAATGACATCTGTCAGATGTACCTCTGAGCTCGAGGTGTTGGCAGTTTCTACTGCTTATTGACACTTTTATTACGAATTCAGAGCCCTTCTGCACATTAAAAGATCTAGGCACACTTAACAATGGGGATGGCAAAATCCAAGGCAGCACTATCCAAGGTCTCAGTTCAGACCATCTGTAAGGCAGCTACTTGGTCCCCACAAGTACCTTATAAATCACTGCAGAATTAATCCAGCAACTTTTACAACAGTGGAGTTCGGAAGGAGAATAATGTGATCCAGCTAGGCCAACTTTGAATACATTTTGTATTGGCAGTACCCTCCCAAATATGTGATCATTATATCCCATTATGTGCTGCTATGATGCCCCAGGAAGAGTGGAAACTGAATATTTAAATGTCCATGCTTTTTCTTTCCTGGTGCATCTTCATGGTTCCTCTCATGCTATAGCTGGCTTATAATAATGTGAATGTCTGACAGAGAGGGAAGCAAACCTATAGATAGCTTGTCCCATAGAGACAACTATCTACTAAATTCAACTTGTTCAATTAAGCTTTGACAAAAACACCTAGAAGCTGATTGATTTCTATGCAGAACTGATTCAGATTTTGCAGGCTCCAGTTTAAGTAAATCCTGCCAATTTTATGCTGCTATGAAGATGCACCAGGTAAGGAAAATTATAGAAAGGTAAGTATACAATTTTTCATTATAGTGGGTCTAAATCCATATATATATTTTTTTATATGAACGAGTAACCAGGAATTCCATGTACTTACTCTTTCAAGTGGGGGAAGGAAATATTTATGAGCACTCATATTTTAAAGGGGGCTAGCAGAGTCTGTTAGGCCCACCAACAGACCCCACATCCATCGGGCAAAGAATGTGGGGAAGAGGCCAATGGTCCCATTACTATGGGGAAAAAGGGCCTTGCCAGGGGGAGGGGGAATGCTTGCTTCTCTAAGTCTTGTCTAGACTGGCTTAATGCTCAGATAAGGCTCTGGTATGATTTTTTAGGGGGGGGTCCCACGCTTTCTTTTCTTGTTTTTTTTTTTACATATGGTATCCCCTTAAGATCTATTTCAGATCCTCATCAAGGGTTTTTCTGTAGTTCCCACTTACAATCCATTCCAGACCTTCACCTAGAATAAAAGTCTGTTGTGGATGTTGAGGAGAATGCAAGCTGTTTTGTTTACAGACAGAATGCACCTAATGGCAAATGTCATTTAGTAGCATTTTTTTTTCTGTTGTATATGTCAGTTTTTCTTTAGTATATGCTACAGGTTCCCCACCTCGCAGGTAGGTTTAAGGTATCACCTAAGCATGTTATTTAAAGGAATGGTGGCTTTTTAATTTTGCCCTTTAAGCCCTATTAAAAGAGCCGCTCCCTATGCCCTCTTTTTACAAACTCTTGCCTATTAGTCTTGTTTTGTTTACAAACAGAACAAAGCTGTCTGGGATATGTAATTTAACAGCAAATGGTATTTTTTCTTTCTAAATGTCACATTTGCGTTAACACATCCCAGAGGTAAGTCACTAGAAAAATAATAATACAAGATAACAGTAATCAACGCATACCTTTTCATATTAAAGCCTTTTAAATCCCTTTATAGTTTAAAAACAGTTACAGAAAGCAGACTGCAAATAACAACTGCTGATCTCTGAATTCAATTTAATATGTAGCTTGCACATCATATGCACATCGCTTCTCCTGATTACCTGCTGCTGAGGGTATGCAAGCACATGGGACTTTGAACACATCCAAGGGATCATGGGAGAATATGCACTGTATTGGCACGCCCCAAATGTGCTTGCAAAAACCCATGTACTGCTTTAATGTAAATTATAATATCTTTAAGGATTGCCATCTGTGTCAAATACACAGTGGATCTCCTTTTAAGTAAAATGAATTACTCAACTAGGATTAACATGTCAGAAGCTAAAAGGACAAAGCTAGTTCACATTTTGCATTAAAACGAATGACAATGTTTCTATATCTGCTCCCATGGGAAAATCTGACACCATAAACTTTCTATGCTGTCACACATTGAGAAAGAAAGATTATTTAATGACACCAAGAAAATGTTTTGATTATACTTTCTTGAAATTTGTGAATTTTAATTTTAAGATTAATAGTAGTTTTGCTCTCATTTTGGTACGGATGGCAAGAGTGACATGATCAATCTGTACAGGTAATCTTCATTTAATAAGAATATGCAGTTTTAATTGTTAATTTAATTTGTGCAAATCTATAATGTATTAAATGGAGCTACACAAACCGTTCATTTATATCAGGTGTCATTTTTCCATTACTTAAAATCTAATTCTCTTGAAACCTCAGTTTCAGTCATTTCATTAGCTTTCTTTAAAGACTATAAGCACTACTAAATAGTCTAATACAGCCAACTTTGTGTGAATGGAAAGCACAATTTATTATCTATTATTTTGATATTTATTATTATCATTGGATTCAGTGAAATATATTTAAATTAACTTTAAATTGGGAGAACAGGTCTAAAGCAGCCAATGGATTTTACATGGTAGTCAGCCATGTATATATGACAGTACCAACCTATGATATTTCATAGGGAGCACGTGACACTGGTTTTATTATGGGAGTAAAACAAAAATGAGTGGCATGGAAAATACATTTTGGCTGCTCATATTGACCCTTTAAAGTTCCACAGTAGCAAGGTGTTAAAAAGGGCATACAGATATATAAAACATTTCCTGTAAACAGTCAGATTGGAGTTGATTTTCTGTAGACACCTTCTTAAAGAGGAGCTTCGGCCAGGTGTGCTAAAAACTGTAGCTGCTGACTTTTAATAAACAGACACTCACTCAAGAATCCAGGGCTGTCCTCACCTAAGCTCGTTTCTTCACCAGTCTTCGGTCTGGTACCAGCATGTTAACTGTGGGTAGCCGGCTGTGAAGCCTTGTAGCTTCACAGCCGGTTGCTCACTGTGCAAACAAATACAATCCAAATGTGGCGGGGGGGGGGGCAGAACAGTGCTTCTGGTTGAAATTCCACTTTAAGCCTGTTTTATAGATTGGCCTTCATATCATTTAATTTCCTTTATTAAATTAAGGATAATGTAGATGGACAGTGGAGCTGTAGTTTGAAATGTCACATGTCCTTTTCACTATCTGACAATATAGGGGCCTAGAGATAGTCACACATGCAGCAAGAGTATCTTTGAAGACTAATTAATATTCCAATATTTTTTGTCAACTGGTTAATAGAGGGTGAACAAATTTTCATATTAGATAATATTAACACTATATTTTTACTGTAGAAATAGTTTGGTGAATGTAAAATAACATCTGGTATTCTATCTATCTCTGCTAATGTATAAGAGATAAGTAGATATCATTAGAATCTCTGAATTATAGATTCATAAGCATTAATAGAGTGATCACCCATTAAAAAACACAAGGACAGACAGTATAATGCTAAGGCCATGTATTCTTACATTGTAATTTACATAGTAAGTAAGAATTTAGACATATGACTTACACAGTCCTTTTTAGACATATACATGTGAAAAAAGCTACTTTAAATGTAGAAAACATGCAACCTTCTCTACGTCTTATTCAGCTGCAATTAAAATTCAACTTAGAAGCTAAGAGTAGGATTTTAGTAATGTAGGCAGGTTTGAGGCTAGCTGAATAATTATGAAAAAATATGTAAATTAGGAAATGACACAGTGAAGTGTAATTGAATAGCAAAGTGCTCCCAAGTGGATTGTGTCTTGAAGTGTAGAATTTCCAGAAATAAAGAAATGTATACTGCATTTTATACAGAAATTAGGCTAGACTAGGGAAAAAAATCCAGCTTCAATCGATCATCTTTTTATGTATATCAAACTATTACATAGCATATTTGGATGTACAAATAAAGTTTATTTTTTAGAGGCTTGTAAGCAGAAGATAGATTGTACATACAATGCTGTAATATATCCTTCATTTGTATTTCAATCCCGTAATCTAAAGTCCCCACAAACGTTTTTTTACTTACCCATAAGCTGTTTTCTTTTTTATTCCTGTAGCTTTTTTAAATACAGTACATGTTCAGTAGTGAAATGACGTCACCATATCTTTATTATATCATATGCACATCATATCCACAACCTTTGATGCAGTTTAACTTGACATCTCCTCAAAAAAATCCCTGAGCACTTATAGCCATTTTCAGGTTAGGATCCCTCTCATTCTAAACGATCCAGATAGGGAATAAGGAACTAAATCTGCACTGCTTTTCAGCTGGGATTAGAGCCCTACATGTGTATGCATATGTTTTACATTTACTGTTTTTTAGAAGCAGAAAGAAATTGCTATGGATATTTTTTTTCCATGGGGGGATGGGGAATGCTATCGTCTTTATTCGTTTGCATCCTCGCTGAAGCTTTCTATATTATGCAAATTTGGGGTGACAGGACTCACTATGAGACTTAGGGGTTAATTTACAAAAGGCACATAGACCTTTCAATTTGCAAGTGCAGTTGCACCCTTTTTCCCCAGAGCTTACTAAATGCGCTGAAGCTCTGTTGATTTTCTTCATCCAATCATGTGCAAGCAAAAATGCTGTGTTTTTTTTGTTTATTTTTTTTATTGCAACTTATTGGTTATTGTTTACAAAGTGAAGCTTTGCCACATTTACTAAGCTCTGGAGAAAATTAATGCAAGTGCACTTGCAAAGTGCACTTGCAAAGTGTACATTATTTTTGCCTTTAGTAAACCAACTTTTTATTTTGCATCCAGCATGGGATACAGAACAAAAGGCATCCTTTTGATATGTGCATGAATGTAAGAGTAAATATAATGAAACATTAACATTGAAAACTTTGTTTAGAAGCTTAATTTGCTGGCAATAGCTGCTGGGGAGTGGTAAAGCAGGAAGAGTAACAGGGGTCCAGCATATTCCCAAGGTACAGTGTTGAAGTTTTGTGTAGTGTACATTGTATAAAGAAGTGTGTATAGAGTGCTCCCTGTGTATGGGCAACCTTACCCTTATTGATTATGTGACTGTTGTGTCAATCAAACAGTAATCATCAATAAGTAATGCATAAATACTGTACATCAATATGAACATCTATATAAAAGTCTGTTATATACAGTCTTCATATTTGCAAATAAATTGTCCATCGTAAAAAAAAGTGCCAAAGTGCTTGTAACTTCAAAATGAAGTGTAATTCATGCTCCCCTTTTGTGTGCCCACACACTCACCAGCTGCTATGGACTCCCAGTGATAAGAGTTATATGCACTTATTGAATATCCTGGGTATGCTGGTCTTTGTTGTTCTCCTTGCTATCCTTGTTCCTTCGTATGTAGGGCAATAGTGTGCTCATGCATAAATAAAATCAAAGGCTACCTTTGATAATGTCTTGTGGGAGGGCCAAAACGCATCAGGTGACCGCAGGCGGTGACGTCGTTTCCAGGCAGTAAGATGCACGTCCTTGTGAACTTCCAGTTCCAGGTTTTTTAATGCCTATCTATTACCAGATCAATGTGAGTGGATATGATTTAACCTGCTGATTTTTATAATAAATAATGGAATTACCCCATGCGGATTTCTTCTTCCATTTATTTATGCATGAGTACACTAATACACACTAACGACGGAGGAACAAGGATAGCAAGGAGAATAACAAAGACCTGCATACCCAGGATATTCAATAAGCGCATATGGCTCCTATCACTGGGAGTCCATAGCAGCTGGTGAGTGTGTGGGCATACAGAAGGGGAGGACGAATTGCACTTTATTTTGAACTTACAAGCACTTTGGAACTTTTTTCCATGACGGACAATTTATATGCAAATATGAAGACTTTTATATTGATGTTAATATTGATGTATTTATGCATTATTTATTGTTGATTATTGTTTGATCGACACAACCAGGGCCGTCTTTAACACAGAGCAAAAGGGGCAGCTGCCCTGGGCCCTGTCATTGTTGAGGGGCCCAAAACAGCTGCCGCTTAAGCCTGTGCTGCCCGCAAATTGGAAGCTCCACTAGCACTGCAATGCAACTGGGTATACAACAGGATACAGGCAGTGCTGCGCTGTATTATTGCCCAGCTAACAGGGAGCGGGCAGGTCCAGGAACGCCAATGACTCTCTGACCCCACCCCATGCAGCCCGCATGTTCGGGACTCGGGAGGCCGCAGGATAGGAGCTGAGATTGGAGTGGGAGGAAGCTGCAGCTGGCAGTGGTGAGAGACAGAGGTTTTGGAGTTGGGATCGAAGTAGGAGGGAGCAAGTGCCCGCAGTGCTGAGCAGATGGTGAGCCCGGCTGGCCAGGACCAGATGGGTCCTTCTCCTCAAATAGTCAGCCTGTGAGTGTGGACTAAATCCTGATCTGGCTGTGGCTGTCCTGTTCACCATTTTGAGCATTAGAGCATTAACCACCAGTGGGATTGGCACATCTTCCACACATAGACATAGTGAAATGCAACACTGCATGATGACCTTCCTTTAGGACTGTTCTCATCTATGCAGGTTTGCGGCCGTGTTTGCGCTGGGATGGCAGACAATTTATTTGAATGGGCTGCCATGCCTGCATTTGCCGCAGAGAAAAGGTGCATGCAGCATTTTAAAAATGCAGCGGCCTTGACATCAAATTGTGCTTTTTGCACCATGCAATTTACCTGCAGGTCCTGCATCCACAAAAGTGCTGCATTTTTAGATGCGTGGGGGTGTCATTAAGAATGAATGCCAGCCTGTGTGTTTTTTAAACAGCAGCGTGTGCAGGAATCGTAGCAATTCCCACACCCGCAGTCAAAACATACTGCTGTTTAAAAACATGCGGGGCTGCAAATCATTCTTAACCTCCCTGGCGGTAATCCCGAGTGTGGCTCGTGGTGGAATTTCAGTACCATTAACGGTAACCCCGAGCCACACTCGGGATTGCATCGCTGGATCTAAGGCAGCATTACTTACCTGTCCCCTGGATCCAGCGATGTCCCCCACTGTGTCTGCGGGCTGTGTCCTCCGCCCGATGCCTCTGTGTGCCGGGCTCCATTTCCTGCGAGCGTCGCGTCGCATGAGGGCGGAGATCGGCTGCAAATTCAAATAGTAAAACACACAGTATACATACAGTACACTGTGGTCTGTAAGATTACATTACTGTATGAAGTAATTTCACATCCCTTTTGTCCCTAGTGCGTTGTCCAGTGCCCTGCATGCACTTTTATATTATATATGTCATTCTTTCTGCCTGGAAACTTAAGAATGTCCATGGCAACCAAAAAGTGTCCCTTTACATCAAAAGTGTTTTTTGATCAGCTAGAAAACAGCGATAGTAAATAAGAATCATTTACAGAATTGAGTGATACTGATTTTTGTGGAAATTTATCATCAGACACTGAAAGTGACGACAGAGACAATTCTGCAAATAAGCAAATTTCAGTGTTTTTGATTTGATCACATTATTGAATAAACATTATTATTTTTGATAATTATTTTTTTTGGTTACATATTATATTATAATTTATGATTTCATGTTTCAAACTTTATCATACCCAGGATGTCTACTAGACTCTGGTTTGGACAGATTTAAGTGAGTTATTCCTAAGAATTACAGGCCTACAATATAAAACGCCAAATTTCCATGCAAAATAATGTACCGCTTTCAGCACCAAAAATCTGAAATAATCATACTGCCAGGGAGGTTAATGGCATCCCACACATCTTAAATTGCGGTGTAGATGTGGGAACCACAGGGAAATCGCAAAGTGGAAAAGCTGCTGCATTTTTCTGTGGGAAATGCAGGCACAGCAGCCCATTCAAATGAATGGGCTGCCATGACTGCACAAACATAGCTGTGACCCAGACCTAAAGCGTTAATAAAGTAATTTTTTTTTTTAATGAAAAAGCTTGACCCTCTGCAGGTGTAACTCTTTGCCGACTGGGAACTTTCACCCCCTTCCTGCCCAGGCCAATTTTCAGCTTTCAGCGCAGTCACACTTTGAATGACAATTGCTTGATCATTAAGCACTGTTTCCATATGATATTTTTTTTTATCATTTTTTCACAGAAATAGAGCTTTCCTGAAAGACTCCATGGCAGCATACGTGTGGGTTAAGCCCCGCCTCTACTACCCTATAGGACTCCTCTCCCATAAATCTTTGCACTGAGCAGCATACCGTGTTCCTTTTTTGTCCTCCTCTCGGGACCACGGAGGTCCTGCTACCTGAATGAAGCTCCTGCCCTGAACGAGCGGCCAAGAGGCGACCATGGAGTGGGTCGCTGATCTCCAATAAACCCTAGCTATTAGCAGGGGATGGAGGGGGTGGTACGGTGGCACATGCAGCGGTGGTAGCCTGCAGTTTTGGCCAAAAAGCCTTGCTATTAGCAGGTGGCCCTTTACCCCAAGAAGAGGAGAAAGCCCAGCATGGGTATATATATATCCCTTGGCCTGCCTGGATGTTCGGGCGCTGGAGCGGTGAGATCGTTCTGTTTTTACATTTCTCTATGTGGCTGTTTTCTACACTCATGGCAGTATTTGTTTGTACCTTTTTTTATTCCAGCTAAAGAATGTTAGGTGCAGCCCCCTTCTATCCACAGGCGCAGCGGCTGGTTCTCTCCTGCGTTCCAGCCGCTGCCTGCTTCCGGGTACGATTCGGGTGTTCTGCGCAGGCGCGCGGCTACCCAGGAGCGAGGCTTGGTCGCGCATGCGCGGTCCAGCGGGCCGCGCATGCGCACTGGCGAGCGGCGCTAATGGCGCTCTTTTTAAAAGTGCTGATTGCCTGAAGACGTTGGGAACGTCTGTGGGCATCAGCGGCAGCTTCCCCACGCCCTAGCCTTCGGAGAGAAGGTAGAGTGGGTCTGGGGGGGGTGATTTTTTTCTATGTACTTGTACTGATGCCCCCTTGTTGCCTTAAAGGTGCAGCACCATGGAGGTACTTGGCTCCGAAGTTACGTCACCGCCTGCCTGTGGCCAGCCCTCTCGCGGCAGGTACTGGGGGGTCCTGCTGGGGGGGGGCAGGAGTCTCTGGGAGTCTCCGCACTGATGTTGTTGTTTTCCTCTTTTTTCAGCTCTTCCAGGTCTGATCAACATCGCAGTTCACATAGAATAGAGTTCTTCTTCTAAATCCCATGACCGGCACTCTTCATCTGGCACCAAGCACCATGGCTCATCCTCCAGCGCAAGGCGCCATGAGAGAGACTCAGCACACCCCTCTAAATCACGCCCGGACCATCCCCCGGAGTATGTGTGTTGGGGGTGCAAGTGCCAGGTGCCATCGGGCAAGTCCCTGTGTGACCCCTGCTACTCCAAAGCAGTTGGTGAAAGGGGGTCAGACCAGTTGAAGTCCCTGGTTAAGAAGGCCGTTAGAGAATCTCTAAAGGAGTTGGAATCTGGCCAACCCCACGAGTCACCCGCAGGACCTTCTCGCTCTCCAGTAAAGCAGACAGCCAGTGGCGGTCCTCTGACTCAGGAGTCCTGGGGTTCCTCACAACCAAGCCATTTTTCCGTACCATCAGACTCCGATCCGGAGTCGGAGGAACCCTATAGTGGGTTTGACTTCGCCCTGGTGGCTCCATTTGTCGCAGCAGTGAAAGATGCTCTGAAATGGGAAGAGCCAGTGGCGGCCCCCTCCAAACAAAGGAGGTACTTCAGACAGCTGAAGAAGGAGCATGTTAGCTTTCCCTTCTTGGCGGAATTGGGAGAGGTAATCTCCGAGGAATGGGGTAAGGTAGAAAGGAAGAACCCCATGCTGCGTAAAGTGCAGAAAATGTATCCCTTTAGGGAGGAAGAGGTGATAAGTTTGGAGTCAGCGCCTCTGATTGATGCAGCCATATTGAGATTGGCTAGGCATGTCACCCTTCCTTTGGAGGATTCAGTCTCCTTCAGGGACGCCTTGGATAGAAGAATTGAGGCTGATTTGAAGCGGGCATATCTGTCAGCAGGCATGGCCTGTAGGCCGGCACTGGCCTTGGCAACAATTTCCAAGGCCATGGAGCTGTGGACCGACAGGGTGGATGAGTCACTCAGGAATGTCTCCGAAGAACTGGCTAACGGCTCGCCCCTCCAAGAGCTGAGGTTGGCGTCCGCCTTCCTGGGGGAGGCATCGATCGATATCATTCGCCTGGTGGCTCGGGTAATGCTGCTCGCGGTAACCGCCAGGCGTGCTCTGTGGCTTCGCCCATGGGTGGTGGATCCGTCGTCTAAGCAGAATTGGTGCCGTATCCCGTTTGACGGGTCGTCACTCTTTGGTAACAAGTTGGACTCTGCCATAACCCGGGCTACTGGCGGTAAGTCTGGATTCCTTCCCCAGGATCGGCGAGGGCATGGGCAGAGAAGAGGCTTTGCGAAGAGGCAATATCAAGAACGGGCCAGCCAGGCACGTGCCTATAAGCCAGGCCGATAATTTTCTAGACCATGGAGGTCGAGGCAGGCTGCCGGTAAGAAGGTGGCGAAAGGCGCAGCACCGGGAGACAGGGAAGCGACAAAGTCCTTTTGAGATTGGGCCCGCCCAGGCAGGCCGGGTGGGGGCCCGTCTTCTCCACTTTCGGCAGGTCTGGGCGGCCTCATTTCAGGATGTCTGGGTCGTCAGGACGGTTTCGGTGGGCCATGCTTGGGCCTTCAGCAGACTGCCCAGAAACAGATTTGTTCCTACCGCCCTTGCGGCAATCGAAGGAAAGAAACAGATCCTTCTGGATTACGTAGCCTCTCTATTGGAAAAGGGCGCTGTTATTCCCGTTCCCGAAGCAGATCGAAGCCAGGGAATTTATTCTCCCCTCTTTTTGGTAAGGAAGAAAGATGGCACTTGGAGGCCGGTGATAGATTTGACCTTCTTAAACTTCTTCATTGTGAAGGAGAGATTCAAGATGGAGTCGCTTGCCACAATTCAGCAAACGGTTCAGCCTGGGGATTGGCTGATCTCCATAGATCCAAAAGACGCTTATTTCCATGTTCCAGTTCGGGAGGACTTTCAAAAGTTCCTGAGGTTCGCCATAGGGCGGTGCCATTTACAATTCACCTGCCTTCCCTTCGGGTTGACGACCTCACCGAGGGTGTTCTCGAAGGTGCTTCTAGCTGTGGTGGCCCTGCTGAGGATCAAGGGGGTTTGTCTACATCAATACCTGGACGACCTCATTGTACTGGCACAGGACAGGTCTCAGTTATTGGAGCACAGAGGGCTTGTCATAACCACTCTTCAGACCTATGGCTGGGTTTTGATAGCGCTTGACTGTGTTAGAAGAGAAGGCCGTCCCTCTACCACGGGAAGTGACACAGCTTCTCCCGGGACTCCTTGTGGTCTCTGGCTCTACCAAGGTCGACTGAGAAGAGGGACAAGTTTTGGGTCGGTATCCAGACTTCTCACCAATACTGTTCGGGAGACACGAGGTTATTGACTCTGGACAGGACACGGTCATGTTACTCCAGCAGGTCCATAACTACATCTGTTTGGGGGAACTAGGAGTCGTCCCGGTGGTGTCGATCTTCGTGGAAGCTCTTGTGGGAGCCACTCCAGCAGTTGGGCTTCCCTTCCGTCCACTTAACATTT
>BLSH010521767.1:70560-81054 GCA_018402905.1 Glandirana rugosa
TGTGTGAGACGTTGCGTCCGCATTGGAACGCTGTTAGTGTTTTCACGAATCCTTGGTACGGTAGAGTGTATTTACCTCTGTGGGACGGTGAGACTGATAATGCGTGTTGCCCCAGTGATAGAGCCAAGTATAGGATCCGGCGTGTGATCCTGAGGCGAATCTGAGTTTGCCAGTTAGGGCAGGGGTGTCTGACAGGATACATTCCTGGTAGTGACCTGGAGGGGGTGTTACTTTTGTGTAGCTGTTGAGTAGAGCCTGAGCTGTCTCTGTTGCAGTTCCTAGATGTTTTTTTCTTGGAGACTACTCGCCATTCGTCTTCTGAGCGGGGCAAATGTTGGATGCCCTGGACAGGTTGTGGTAGGTCTGGTAATATGCCCCATTTGCGTAGGGCTTCCAGGCCTTCCTCCAAAGATGAGACCGAGATAGTGACCCCGTTGTGCGTAATAGTCAGAGTGGCAGGGTGTCTCCATTTATGTGAGATGGCATGGTTCCTAAGCACTTTTGTGATTGTCGCAAGGTTACGCCTGCGTTGCAGAGTGTGTTTGGAGAGTTCTGGAAGCAATTGTAGTGTAGAATACTGGTCAGGAAGGCTTCCAGCTTTCCTGGCAGTGGCTAACAGCTGTTCCTTTACATGAAAAAGTGCACTCTTAGTAGGACATCTCTGGGGGTTTCAGCAGGCAGGAATGAAAATCAATTATTAGATCCTGCATAGTCAGGTGTGGGGCTATTGTAGAGAACAGAGTCAGAGCATATTGATGAGGTTGTTGGGGGGCACTGATTCTGATACCCCCCTTATTTTCACATTGTTCCTTTTGCTTCTGATCTCTAAGTCCGCTATTTTGTCCTTTAGCCATGCTAGTTCTTCCAAATGTGTGTTATGTGCATCCACAAGTGAGTTGAATGGGGCAGTGTATTCACCCATTCTATCCTCCATTGTGCTCACCCTTTTCCCCAGCGCTAGCACTTCTTTGTGGCAATGCTGGATATTGCTTACTAAATCAGCTGCCAAAGATACCCTCAGGGAGATCAGCATGTCCTTTAGCTAATACTGGCTGGCCTGATGTGGGGAAGGCTGCTATAGGGTCGGCCTTATCGCTCACCCTGTCTGCATTACAGGCCTGCTGCTCTCCTACTTCCATGCTTGCTCCCTCGTCCTGCCTGGGTGGGGAGTCCCTGCGGGGCTTAGATTTAGCTGGGCTTCTTATGGTGGAGCTATTCTCATCTGTGTGCCCGTCTCTGTGGGAGCCTTTGTGCTGGTTACCTGTCCGTGGCCCCTTTTCTGCTGCCTGTTCTGCTGCCGTCCCCGCGTGTTGCTCCATGCCAGCGCCATCTTGTTGGAGGCCTCCGAGGCACCGAGGTAAAGTATTCGGGGATTTTCTGTAATTGCGCAGGTTTGTTCCTGTGCTTGGACATCTCCGCAGCTCCTCCTGGTCTTACGGGATCGGATCCGTCCGTTTTGGCTGTTCTCTGGATCGGCTCTGCGGCTCACTGTGTCTTTCCCTCCAGCGGTCTGGCGGAGCTCACACGCTATGCGTCCATGTTGGAGCTCGGCCGGACACCCCCCCCCCCGTATTTTCTTTTTTTTTAACCATCTACATAGAGAACATAATATAGGTGAACCAAAGAGTCTACCAGAATTTGCAAACGGGCATATTAGGATAACCTATTCTTCAACCCACATGTATGTCAGAAAGAGAGTGCCCCAAATTCAGGTAGATACTATCTGTAACCTTCGGAGGGCTTATAACAGCAGCAGGCTATCCCTAACCAACTTTGCCGGAGCCAGAGAGGTATTGTTTAACCAGTTCTGCCAGATAAGGTCAAACTTCTCTCTGAGAAGGGTAGTACGGGCGGCACAGTGGTGTAGTGGATAGCACTATCGCCTGGCAGCAAAAGGGTCGCTTGTTTCGAATCTCAACCATGACACTACCTGCCTGGAGTTTGCATGTTCTCCCTGTGCCTGTGTGGGTTTCCCCTGAGTACTCCGGTTTCCTCCCACACTCGAAAGACATGCTGGTAGGTTGATTGGCTCCTGTCTAAATTTGCCCTAGTATATTTATGAATGTGAGTTAGGAACCTTAGATTGTAAGCTCCTTGAGGATAGGGACTGATGTGAATGTACAATATATATGTAAAAGTGAAAGAATAGCAATATACCCGCGCTAAGGAAAAAACTACCAAAGTTTATACACCGTGGGACTGCTGCCTTCCAGGGACTCCCTCCTTGGAGGGAAGGATGAAAATCAAATACGTGTAGGAATGGTGCTGTCTCACCTACATGTGATATGTAAACAAACCAACTATAAACTGTGCAAATGAGGAGTAAAGATAAAAACGTAGAATAATAGGTTATTGCATCCTAAAACCAACCGCGGTGACCAATTATCCCTAATCACATGTGAGCAATACAAATGGAATATAAACCAGACAAAAGTGCTGTGTGTGCAATATAAAAACTATTAGAGAATGCTAATCCGTAAATGTCCGTATGTGAGTGCCCTTTAAGGGCGACCTGTGAAAATGATTGAGAAGTGTAAAAAAGGTAAAAATGTAAAAAATCAAAATGAAAGTCCAAAGTGATCCAAAAAAGGTTACATATATATAGCAGTGAACAAATGTGAACTCATATAACGTTCCTTCAGTTGATCATAGGAGACTTATTATCAATAGTCCAAACAATGTGTGCAATAAAGTGACTTTTGTGCTCTTCTTATATCCGCTGGAAAAAAGGGGTGACTTCCGCTCGTGCTCCCCTCACTGACTGACTCCCCTGACTGCCTCAGACGACGTCAAAACACGTAAGGGGTGGCCGAACGAATGAACGAACGTACTCACGTCACATCTGGGCAAGGTGGTCCCCACTGGTGACCTGCCCTTGGCTCCTCCTCTTTTCTGAGTGCTCCCACAGCAAGTCGCACTAGTGTGGCACTAGTGCAAGCTCAATCCTGAGCTAAGCTGTGTGTACATAGACATACACAGCTCAGTTCAGCCACACCTCTCACTCCCTCCTGACAAAATTTGTCTGACAGCAGCCACCGGGAGCTAACGACCCACTGCTCTCAGTAAATCCCTACAGTAAATCCCTACAATGCAGAAAGAGATGAGAGAAGGTCTGCCGGAGGGGACAGTGCTGGATCGAGAGTGCTATCAGGTAGGCGTTTAAGGGAGGATGGTACAGGTACATGAAGGTTTTTATCTTAGGAGACAGTAAGGGCCCATTCACACCTGAGTGTTTTGTAGCTCAAATATGCCTGAAGCATGAAGCTACAAAACGCTGGAGGGGGAAAAAAATCAATGTTTCTCTATGGAGATGGTTTACATCAAAAACGCCTGAAGCCAAATGCTCTACGCTCAAACTACTCCCGGAGGTATTTTTGTCCCGCGAATCAGGCATATTCCAGCATTTCTGACACTTTTCTATTGACATAGAATCAATGAAAAAGCGTCAAACGCTTGAAGTAGCGCGACATCATCGTTTGCCAACCCCTGAAGCCGTGTTACAAAACGTGCGACAAAACGCTTCAAATATGCCCAAAAACGTGTCGCCTAGGCATGAATGCAGCCTAAGGATGCCAATGAAGAATGAAAGGCAACCAACAATACACAATATTGTCACTTCAAGATGACTACGTTTTGAAAGCAGAAACCAGATGAGACATGACAAAGCTACATTTGAATATTAAAACAGTTTTATACTCCATACAGAAAAAAAACTGTAAGGCAAAGGCATAATGAGCTAGTATGCACCGCATACTAGCTCATTATGAAATACGTACTTCAGAACGAAGATCCAACTGGCTCCGGCCCTGCAGAGGGAGCTAACATCTTCCCTTTGGGGATCCTTCCGGGTTCACGGCTCTGGCGCTCTGAGTGGCTATAGCAGTGAGACGTCACTCCCGCGCATGCGCACGGGAGCTCTTTTTTCTGGCGGACTTTCCGGCAAGGTCCGGCGCTATGCGCCGGGTCTTCACCATCATTTCAGCACCTCCTTGCTGGTGGAATATTTCCTAAACCATACAGGTTTAGGAGATATTCATTTTACCTACAGGTAAGCCTTATTATAGGCTTACCTGTAGGTAAAAATTACAAAAAGGGGTATGCAATCGCTTTAAGGTGGTTCTAAAGGCAAAAAGGATTTTTACCTTATTCCATTTTCTGTACTAAATGGAAAATCAAATAAAATTTTTGCCACCAAATTTCTTCATCTTTGGCAGTTATTTTATATTAAAGAATCTGTCTTACAGAGCTATCCTCTTAAAATAGCATACATAGAAAATATAGACTTAGACTTGGCAATGATGGTGTAAGAGTTTTTATCAGATAGGTTCAAGATTTCTGGGTATTTAAAGCCTTTGTCAAGGCAAAAATATAAACAAATATGCAGCTCATCCCTGCAACGCATGCATTTGTCCATGTTTTATCCCTTTAACCACTTCCTTACTGGGCACCCCCCTCCTGCCTGAACCAATTTTCAGTTTTCAGCGCTGTCGCTCTTTGAATGACAATTGCGCGGTCGTGCGACGTTGTACCCAAACAAAATTTGCGTCCTTTTTTTCCAACAAATAGAGCTTTCTTTTGGTGGTATTTGATCACCTCTGCATCATTTTTGATTGCCGCTATAAACAAAAAAAGAGCGACAATTTTGAAAAAAAACAATATTTTTTACTTTTTGCTATAATAAATATCCAAAAATAAAAAATAAAAAAACAAATTTATTCATCAGTTTTGACTGATTTAAATTCTTCTACATATTTTTGGTAAAAAAAATCGCAATCTGCGTTTATTGATTGGGTTGCGCAAAAGTTATAGAGCCTACAAACTATGGACATTGATTTATGGCGTTTTTATTTTTTTTTACTGGTAATGGCGGCGATCTGCGATTTTTATCAGGACTGCGATATCGGGGCGGACATGTCGGACGTTTTTGACACATTTTTGGGACCAATGACATTTATACAGCGATCAGAAATTTAAATGTCCACTGATTACTGTATAAATGTCATTGGCAGTGAAGGGGTTAACCAGCAGGGCGCAGTGAAGGGGTTAACAATGTTCCCTGGGTGTGTTCTAACGGTGGGGGGGCGGGGCTGGTCGGAACATAACAGATCTAACTGATCCCAGTGACAGGGATCAGTAGATCTGTCATGTCCCATTCACAGAACGGGGAATCGACGTGTTTACTTCGGCGGTTCCCCGTTCCTCCTCTCTGAAAGGAGATCGCGGGTCTCCGGCGGACATCGGGTCCGCCCGACCCGCGGCACGCTCCAGCGGGCGCGAGCGGCGCGTGCACGTGCCGCTCGCGCCCGCGGGAGTGCGCCCAGCACAAGCCAAATGGGAGGACGTCTATTGACGTCCTCCCGGCATTTTAGAGCCGCGCTGTAGCCGTCATTCGGCTATGGCGCGGGTGGGAGGAGGTTAAAGACCCATAAAGAACAGAAAAGTACCTGTTGATCTGCCAGAAATGCACTCACCACTTAATTGCCTATTCTACAGCCATGGCCAAAAGTTTTGAGAATGACACACATATTCATTTTCACAAAGTCTGCTGCTTCAGTGTTTTATATATATTTGTCAGATGTTACTATGGTATACTGAAGTATAATTACAAGCATTTCATAAGTTTTAGAGGCTTTTATTGACAATTACATTAAATGTATGCAAAGAGTCAATATTTGCAGTGTTGACCCTTCTTTTTCAAAAGCTCTGCGATTAGTCCTGGCATGCTGTCAATCAAATTCTGGGCCATATCTTGAAGATTGACTGCAAGTTCTCAATGGGATTAAGGCCTGGGGACTTTTCTGGCCATGGACCCAAAATTTCAATGTTTGTTCCCCAAGTCACTTAGTTATCACTTCTGCCTTATGATGAGGTGCTCCATCATGCTGGAAAAGGCATTGTTCTTCACCAAACTCTTCTTGGATGGTTGGGAGAAGTTGCTCTCAGAGGATGTTTTTGTATCATTCTTTATGCATGGCTGTGTTCTTACTCCCATGGCTGAGAAGCAACCCCGCACATGAACGGTATCAGGATGCTTTGCTGTTGGCATACAGGACTGGTGGTAACACTCACCTTTTCTTCTCCGGACAAGGTTTTTTCCGAATGCCTCAAACAATCGGAATGGGAATTCATCAGAGAAAATGACTTTACCCCAGTTCTTGGCAGTCCACTCTCTGTACCTTTTGCATAATATCAGACTGTCCATTTTTTCCTGGAGATAAGTGGCTTCTTTGCTGCCCTTCTTGACACCAGGCCATCATGCAAAATTCTTCACCTCACTGTGCACGCAAATGCACTCACACCTGCCTGCTGCCTTTCCTGAGCAAGCTTTGCACTGGTGGTGCCCTGATCCTGCAAATTAATCAACTGTAGGAGATGGTCCTGGTGCTTGCTGGACTTTCTTGGGGGCTCTGAGGCCTTCTTCACAAATGCATTGGAAATGTTTTTTATGGGATTAAGTTCATTTGCATGGCAAAGAGGGACTTTGCAATTAATTACAATTCATCTGAGCACTCTCCATAACATTCTGGAGTATGTGCAGATTGTCATCATAAAAACTGAGGCAGCAGACTTTGTGAAAATGAATATTTGTGTGATTCTCAAAACTTTTGGCTGCGGCTGTAGGCTGACAACACACAGTTAGGGGAATTTAATATCGTCCTAAAAGCGTTCTTCTGGTGGTAGTTCCCTTAAGAACTATTTGTACTTAATTCAGAAAAGCATTTGCAACAGTGTCGGTAACATTACCAACATATGCATAAAATTCAGGTAGTTCTTACTACCACTGCTTAAGGAACCTCTCGCTATGATAGCAACAAGTTCTCAAAGAAATGCTGCTGCTTTTTAGATTAGAAAACTGGTGGTAATTAAGACCAACTCTGAGCTGGTGTACAGAGGTATGCCAGTACTCAAGCCCCTGTGCTTGGAAGCTGTCTTGTATGTGACAGCTTAGCTCGCAAAGCTGTATTCCAGGCAACATTCAGCTGTCGGCTAAGAGATTCCCAGGCTGAAATCTAAATGTTAATAGGGATACAGGAAATATTATTACCCAAATATGAGCAGTGTTCATATTTAGGTAATTATTAGTACTGGGTAGATGGAGCCTGATGGGAACTGAGAAACTATTTCACCAACTGGTCCTTTTTGCATCTGGTTGACACCACACAGCTGTAGGCAGATTTGAAAGCTGCTATTGAATTGAATAGCGGCCATGGATCTGGCCACTGCTGTGGCAGACCTAATGGGCTATTAGCCTCACAGTCTCCCATCAGGTTCCATCCACCCGAGCACAAAACTCCTCAGCCATTCAGTGTAACAAGCACAGTGGCCGTGGAGGGAGACAGTGCAGTGAGGAAGGAGTGTCCATCACTCACAGGTGCATGCATCAGGTGCAAGCACTGACACTTTTGGTGCTGTGCCCCAAAGTATTTCTAAAGGGTGTCTATGTCACCATACGGCAGCTCGTGCAGTTGCGGGCGGGGGCGTGCCGTTATGAAAATACCTATTAATCTAGTAAAATCACAAAAAACCTTATCTTTCTTGTATAAACTAAGCCCATTACTTCACCATGTAATGGGGATTAAGAAAGGCAGACGTGTTTGAAGTCCAGCCTGTGCAACAATGATGGCCCCTTCCATATGTACAATAGAGAAATGACTGAATATAAAAAAGGACAAAAAAAGAGAAGTAATGTAGCCACTAAATCTAAAGACTAGTAAGCTGCACTATGTGTTAAAAATGTGCTGTAAAATGTGTTAAAGTGTAACTCAGCAATCTCCATATTTTCAAAAAACAATCCATACAAATCCACTACTTAATGGCCCTGTAATCTACTTTTCATAAAATCATTTCTTACTGTGGTTATTTGTCTCCTTGTAATTTTTTCCTCTCCTTTCTCCCCTCACGTATATTTGTTTGGAATGAGCAGTGTATGTTTGTTGCAGTCATGTATACTGTTCTGTGCACACTATACATCCCACAATTGATAATTAATAGTCCCCAGTCTAGAGGAGAGGGTAGCTACATTTCTTTACTACAGTGGGACCATGGAAAATAAATGTAGCCACCCTCTAACAGAAATCAGATCACAGCAGCAAAATCAAAGGAATGTGGAGATTTGGAGGAGGCTGAGAGCAATGGAAAGTTTTTTAGTTAAAGTATAACTCCACTTTTGTGGGGGAAAGATAATAGCAAATAAATAAAATAATACAGTGTATACAGTCATATTGTAATTGACTGTTATTAAACATTACCTTTACTTTTCAATCTGCAGTGCTGTAATTTTCTGTAAAATGCAATGCAATTTGGCTGCCTGGAGGCAATCTATACACAGATGGTGTACTGGCATTCTGCCCCCCAGAAATGTAATTTCCTGCTTGTATGATTGGCTTACTGATTTTCCCAGATGTCTGCACTGCAAGGCCAGTTATACAGGGTTCAACAGGAACCGCCTGAGATACAAACTGTTAATGGACAGGCTGAATGTACCAAGTTGTTTGATTGATCTCTCTTGCGATTATCGCTAGTGGCTGCTATAGCCACTAGCGATAATCACTGCCTTCTCCCAGCTCCACAAGGCTGGCTACTGCATAGCTGCTGATCAAATGTAACCCTTTCAAAATGTAACCACTCTTTAAGAAATACAGCCTGAAGAAGGAGGCAATTTCCCCGAAATGCATTGGCTCTACTTGTTTACCCTTATCTCCAATAAATAACTATAAAATTCATCAAGTGAGACCTTTCTTTTTTTGGATATCGGGTACTCCTCTTCAATCACCCAAAGTGTTCTCGCAGTAGGGACGGCTTCCCCCACCCCCTGGCAGGAGGGATTCCCACATCAACACTGTCTGTGTTGATGGGGAATTCAAACAAATTTCTTTCCTGCAACCCATGGTTGCAGGAAAGAAATTCACTCAATGTATGGCCGACCCAAGATACAAATCAGATTTTGAGCAAGATACTCTCAAAGGAAAATCACATCTAAAGAGCTGAAGACTCCACCACTTTCCTCATTAGAATCCTGAAGGTGCAGAAGCTGACTGATAATATTAAAACCACATGCATACAGATTAACTCAGCACATGGACACAGATAAGCAAACAGCTATTATTTCAGAATAACAAAATGTTATCGTCGCTTATAGTCGTCACTTTAGTGCACGATGGCTAGGGGGTAAGTGCACGCGCCACGCGCTCCCTAAGCGGGGCCGCGGGTCAGGCGGACTCTATGTCTGCCGGCGGCTTGCGATGTCCTGTGACAGAGACAGAATGGGGAACCACTGATGCACACACGCCGGTTTCCCATTCTGACAGGCAAGGTGTAAGAGATCTACTGATCCCTGTACTCAGGATCAGTTAGATCGCTGGTGCCCCCTCACAGTTAGAACACGCTTAGGGAACACAGTTGACCCATTCACTGCCCTGCAGGTTAACCCCTTCCCTGCCAATGACATTTACACAATAATCAGTGGATATTTAAATTCCTGATCATTGTATAAATGTCATTGGTCCCAAAAAAGTGTCAAAAATGTCCGACATGTCCAGTGCAATATCACAGTTCCGATAAAAAAATGCACATCGCCGCCATTGCTAGTAAAAAAGAAAACATTGTAAAAAAGCCAGAAATGAATTCTCATGGTTTGTACATGCAGCAACTTTTGCGCAAACCAATCAATAAACGCCAATTGCGGGTTTTTTTACCACAAATATGAGGAAGAATATAAATTGGCCAAAACCAATTAATACATTTGTTTTTTATGTATTTATTTGGATTTTAGCAAAAAGTAAGAAATATTTTTTTTTTTTGGCAAAATGTACACATTTTTGTTTATAGCGGTGATCAGAAATGATGCAGAGGTGATCAAATACCACCAAAAGAAAGCTCTATTTGTGGGAAAAAAAGGACACAAATTTCCTTTGGGTGCAACGTCGCACGAATGTGCAATTGTCAGTTAAAGCGACGCAGTGCCGAATCGCAAAAAGTGCTCTGGTCCTAACATGGGAAATCCTTCCGGGGCAGAGTTTAGTGTCACTAATTTAGTTTAGGGTTATATTGGTAAAGTTGAACAAAAATGTACTTAGTACACAGGAATAGTGTTGAGCGAACCCGGACTGTAACGTTCGGGTCCGTACCGAACTTTAGGGTGTCCGTGGCACGGACCCGGACCCGGACATTTCAAAAATCGTTCGGGTGTTGTGATAAGGACACATGATTCATGTAAAAACAAGTTGAAATGGTTATATTGGGATTTGATTTAATCACTGTGATTTGAGACGGGGCCTTCCTAAAGGGTACAATCCTGGTCTCGTGAAAAACGCTAAGCCGTGACGCAGCGAAATTGACTGTTAACGTGTAAGCACGCTGCAACGTGGGTTTCCTTTAAACACAGGAAAAAAAGGGTGTTTATCTCGAAAGAAAACCACCATAAACTAGTGGAGACGTAGTAAAGACTAGTGGCGATATTTGTTTTTACACATGTAAAACGGTTTTTTTTTTTTA
>BLSH010521767.1:114034-127353 GCA_018402905.1 Glandirana rugosa
TATTTTGACACTTTTTTGGGACCATTGGCATTTATACAGCGATCAGTGCTATAAAAATGCACTGATTACTGTGTAAATGCAATTGGCAGTGAAGGGGTTAACCTGCAGGGGGCGCTCTAAGCATTAGGTATGTTCCCTGGGCGTGTTCTAACTGTAGGGGAACTGCCCTGGCTGGGGAAGGGAAGTGGTCACAGCCTTCGTATACAGGAGCGGAGGTCCGTGTTTACTTACACGGACCTCCATTCCTCCGCTCGGGGGGGCCATCGCGGGTAGCCGGCGGCAATCGAAGCTGCCGCACCCGCTCCCTGGCCCTCCCCGAACACAGTGAGCGCGCGGGCGCGCTCACTAGGCTCGTGAGCGTGGCCGCCGTCATATGACGGCGATTTGCGCTCACGAGCCACCTTGCCGCCGTCAATTGCCGATCGGCGGTCGGCAAGGGGATAAACAATTACAACAGCAACACTACTTCTACGTACACACCTCATAAGGCAGTAGCAAATGTTGTGGCTTGGGAAACAGGATGGAAGAGGGTAGTGGAACTGCTGTTAGGTGGGCAGTTTAGCATCTTTTATAGAGTAGGAAAAATTGAATAGTGACTGCTACAGCACTGCTGTAAGCTGTACCTGTTGTGTTTCTGATACACTGTATCATTCACTCTCCAAGCTCATTTGCTGGTTGCAATATATATATTTATATATATATATATATAATATTTTTTTAGCCACAGACAGGGATGGTTAGATTTACTATAGGCGGCAGAGGCAAAGAGGAGTTTTTTTTTTCCTTTATGGAAATCAGCCATACATTTTTTCCCATCGGCAGTAGAAATCAGTCAATGCCAATGAGTTTATATACTCCTATAACAAGAAAGTGCTCTGTGTGAAAGATTGGCTTCTGGTGGAATGGTATTCCTTTGCTTTGTGTGACAAAGGTTATGTGTTTCCAGGCTCCAATGGTGGGAATCTGGCCCTTGCAGATATATTTATGAGGTATTAGAAAAGATACAGTGGATGATACAAGTTGCACTTTTTCATTTTTCCTTATATGAAGTTGTAAGTATAGCCTTTAGTAGTTGTGCACATTTATAACGTCTTTTGAACAGTTGGCAGTGAAGTTTTCTTCAGGGTAATAACATATACAGACAGGGGCAGATTTACTAAAACAGGAGCACTCAGTATCTGGTGCATCTGTGCATGATAACCAATCAGCTTCTAACTTCAGCTATTTTAATAAAGCTTTGACAATAAAACCTTGAAGCTTATTGGTTTCTATGCAGAGCTGTACCAAATTTTGCACTCTCCAGTTTTAGTAACCCCGTCCCCCCCGTCCCTGTCAGTGACACATCCACCCACAATAAATATTTTAGGGGCAGTAAGAAAGGTTGAATTAACTTACATTGGCATGATTTTCAAACATATTACAAAATATGGGACAATTTTGAGATTTTCAACTTTATTTTTAAATTTGACTTAATGCAAGCAGCTATTAATTGGCTTAATATAAGACTTGTTAATAAAACATGCTAAGCAGGAGGTACCTGTTCAACTTAAAACCCACATACAATATGTCATTAATATTGTAAATTTAATTGTGTGAAATATGCTTAATAAATACAACCTATATACCAGCCATTGCCACATCTCATAGAAATATAGTTCATCCACAGAAAAAAAAAAAAAATTCTGTTGCTTTAAAGTTAATTGTTTGTATCTCTTTCCTTAATTTACCTGAAAGAATTTAATATAAAAAATGCAAATATTTTTTCATTTATTAGCTTTAAAAGAGTGTGTAAGCATGTTCTCTTAATACAGTAAATTCTTACAGTGTGACTTTTCATTGTATTCCATTGTTTTGTTTACCACTTAATGTTACAAACTCATGAAAAAAGAATAAAATATACAGAATATGTTGGTATCTGATTAATCCAACTTTTCCGTATGGCATGTGACATGACATTTTATTTGTTTACTGCCCTCTACATATTGTTAAGCAGATTTTTTCAGTAAGGGTGCAAAAACAACAGCTGTAAGTAAAAGAACAATAGACATTAATGTAAATTATGTATTTACAATAAGTCAACAAAGAAAACGTACTAGCCAAAAGAAAGTGCTGGCTCTAACTACTCATTCCATCCTGTGAATATATGCAGTGATAATTCTTAAAAAGAAAAACTATAAAGCCATAAAGTGATTATAATATGTAATTAGTTTTAGCTAAATGCCTCAAAATGGGGGTTAACAGCTTCAGATATTTCCCATTAAAGTTTTATTTTTATTTAAAGATGCTACTTGGTTTTCTTGTCCTCATAGAAGCTTCTGTAGACTGGGGACAATACATTTATGGTTGATATAAAAGTGCACAGTGTTAACTAGTTGACATATGTGTGGATGAAACATTACTGATTGTCCACTGCAGCCGGGGAGGCCGAGTTTCCATAGAGATAAGAAGGAAAAGTGCTCCATGCAACCTAATTGGTATGCATCTCCAGATCAGGTTCATTGTGTTTTTGCTAATGACAGGGTTGTCTCAGTAATAAGGATGGTGCACTGGAGAAATTTGCTGCCTTGGTATATTTTTCCCTGGCAGAAAACTACTTAGAGACTGTAGTCAGTAAGAAGAGTGACTGGCAGGCTGAAGAGGCTGCTTAGCAGCATATGGGGGAAGGCTGGCGCTCTGTGCCACTTGCATATGGCTGCCATTAAACTCCAGCTTTGCGCTTTGTGTATTTCTGGTCCCATGCCAGTAAGCCCACCTGCTGCAAGAATACTTGTAAAGCACAACTCAAAAGTGATTGAAAAGCTACTAGAATAAACTGTAATAACACACTGCTTCACAGATGGGACATAATTGCAAGCTAAAGTGTACAGCCTCTGCAGTAATGAAAACATGAGCCATTAAATTAAAATCATAAGGGGAAAAATAAAAAAAAGTCTGTTAATTTTTTTGATAGTTTTATTGCAAAAACTTCAGATTTCCTGCCCTCATTAATCAAATATCATAAAAGTATAGTGCTACTTTGTTCATTTGCACAAAAAAAATGCAAAGCATGCTGATTAAAATGATGTAACCCTTTTATTTCAGCTTCCTTTAATGGCAAAGAATTCAGAATGAATTGATCACTTTTAAAGGGGAAATGCTTTCTCAGCCATTGATTTAGACTTGAACTTTGTTGGCAATGAGATTTTTCATTTTGCTTTTCGCTGAAATACTTTTAGCTTAAAACAATAAATTATAACACAATTATTTTGTGACATTTAAAAAAAATCATTTTAACATTAAAATTGCAATGCATAACAAGGTAAACAAATAAAAGTACTTGAGGAATATTCAAACACAATTTTAATTAGTGGTAGTACCGTAATAAAGAAATTGCTAATCTGACATGTAATTAGTTGTACAGTGTGCATGAGTTGTTATGTGAAGTTGAATGAGCTCAGCAGGGCTCTAATACATTCTGGCCTCTCAAGGCGTTTTTTCTAGTGTTAAGAGGCCTGACAGAACCATCTTTGTTCTGTTCCCTTTCTGTGGGTGGGCGCTGCCAGGGGAATGAAACATTTGTTTCCCAGTAGTCATTGAAGTAAACAGGGTTTAAAAACCTTTCGAAGTTTTAATTATGCATTGCTCCAGATTCTACCATGGTAAAGTCAGTGGGAAATAAATTAACTCGGTACATAAATCCTGTTTAGTGATAGATAGATAGATAGATAGATAGATAGATAGATAGATAGATAGATAGATAGATAGATAGATAGATAGATAGAGATAGATAGATAGACAAATAGATGGAAAGATTCGTTTTTGTGATTAAGTCCTGAATTGTTTGTAAAACGAATGAATTCACTTACGACACTTTTTTTTTTTGCTTATATGTGACCATTTTTACATGAAAATCTTTACTATATGATCAATTTTAGGCTTGCAAAGGCAATTTAAATGACATGCTACCCAGTTAACTCCTTCTTTTAGACTGTCTCTTCTGAAATAAAACTGCTGCAAATGAAGCAATTGTCAACTAGGAGTTAAATATTTTGCTAACAACTAGAGTTGAGCGAACCCGAACTGTAAAGTTCGGGTTCATACTGTACTTTAGGGTATCTGTGTCCTGAACCCGGACATTTGAGAAAAAGTCCGGGTTCGGGTTCAGGTATTTTTTCACACCTGTTGAATAGCTGCAGGGCAGTCAATCAACAAGCGTTTCACTCGTTTGCCCTTAGAAGCCATTACAGCCATGCCTACTAATGGCATGGCTGTGATTGGCCAGTGCATCATGGAGGCACGTAGTGCTGCATATGTCACATCATCTCATACTAGTGTAGGGAGAGGATGCTGCTGCTGCTGTGAGGGACAGATTAGCTTTCGAAAATCATCTCATACTAGTGTAGGGAGAGGATGCTGCTGCTGCTGCTGTGAGGGACAGATTAGCTTTCGAAAATCATCTCATACTAGTGTAGGGAGAGGATGCTGCTGCTGCTGCTGTGAGGGACAGATTGGCTTTCGAAAATCATCTCATACTAGTGTAGGGAGAGGATGCTGCTGCTGCTGTGAGGGACAGATTAACTTTCGAAAATCATCTCATACCTAATGTAGGGAGAGGATGCTGCTGCTGCTGCTGCTGTGAGGGACAGATTAGCTTTAGAAAATCTGTTAAAAACTGTGATTTATTGGTGGGTGGGTGCTAGAGGAGATTTTTGTTTGCTAGAGTACATTTTGCTTGCTAAGCAAAGTGCCTCATATAAAACCTAACCTATTTTTCTGTTTGTTAGGTGGGCGTTTGCAGTCATTGTTGCAAGTGCAGTGCACTTGCAACTGCTTGTGTGTCAGGGACACTACTTTAATCGCGTTCTGTTAGTTCAGTTGACAACATTTTGGCATATTTAAATACTGCTTTTACATTGCAGTTAGACAAATTACATTTTTTTTTTTTTTTGAGCAAAATATTACATTTGCTGCCAGCGGGGCATTTCTTGCACAAAATTAAGAAGTGCGTCTACATTGCTGGTTTAAAAAAAAAAAATATTCTAAATACTACATTTGCGGTCAGCGGTGCATTTCTTGCACAAAAATTAAAAGTGCGTCTGCATTGCTGGTTTAAAAAAAAATATTCTAAATACTACATTTGCGGCCAGCAGTGCATTTCTTGCACAAAAATAAAAAGTGTGTCTACATTGCTGGTTTTAAAAAAAAAAAATTCTAAATACTACATTTGCGGCCAGCGGTGCATTTATTGCACAAAAATTAAAAGTGCGTCTACATTGCTGGTTTAAAAAAAAAGAACAATAAATAATGCTACATTTGCACCAAAGGCCATCTGTCTTTCACCTTAGCCTCTTGTAAATCAGCCAAGCAGTCTGAGCCCCAAGTCATGCAGCAGTCTCTTATGCTTTTTGATGACTCTGCTGGTGTGCTTTCCGTGGGTCTTTATTGGAATTTGTAACAGGAGAAACATGAAAAATAAACCATGGTACATTTTATATGGAAAAAGTAAACCGGTGCTAGAACATCTCTGGGTTTGTCTGCAGATAGTGATCTTTTTTTTTAATATGTCTCAATATTTTGGGGGCTACCCCAGTTAGAAAAAAAAAACCAAACAAACAAAAAACAGTGTTGGCTACCTCCTCCTCCTCCACCGCCACTTCCACCTACACTGCCACAGTCACCGCCTCCTCAACCTCCTACTCCACATCCACCTCCTCCTCCATTTTTTATTTTTTTATGTGATTTTAAGTTATTTCCCTATCCACATGTGTTTGCAGGGCACTTGTCCTACTCTTACCCCCATTTTGCTTCCTTTTGCAGCCCTCTAGCCCTTTCCAGGACTTTTTTAGAGCCATTTTAGTGCCCAAAAGTTCAGGTCACCATTGACTTCAATGGGGTTCGGGGTCAAGTTTGGGTCAAGTTCGGGGCCGAACTTGAACTTTTTCGTGAAGTTCGGTCGAACCCGCCGAACCCAAACATCCAGGTGTCCACTCAACTCTACTAACAACAAAGAATACAAAAGTCTATGTAGATTCAGGAAGTTTTACAATGACTCAGCAAGCTTAAGTGCACTTCAAGCAGTCAATCAGCTTAAAGTGGTTTTAAAGGCTCAAGGGTTTTTACCTTCAAGCATTCTGTGCATAAAGGTAAAAAACCTTCTGTGTGCAGCGCCCCCACCCCCCAGCCACCACAATACTTACATGAGCCCTCTCTTGATCCAGCGATGTGCATGAGAGCTGAGCTTCTCCTGGGTCTCTCATTTCTCATTGGTTAAGACAGCAGCGGGAGCCATTGGCTCCTGCTACTGTCAATCACAGCCAGTGAGCAAATGAGGAGAGAGTGGAAGGTGGGGCAGAGCTGCGGCTCTATGTGTCTAATGGACTCATAGAGCGGGGCTTGGGAGCTAGCATGCACCAGTGCCCCCAGACAAAGCGGCTTGCTATTGGGGGCACTGGCTGAAGAAGAGGAGCCAGGAGCGCTGGCGGGGGAACCAAAAAGAGCAGGATTAGGGCTGCTCTGTGCAAAACCACTGACATGTTTGTTATTTTTTTTCAAACAAGCCTTTAATTCCACTTTAGTAGTGGGAGTCGTTTAAAAACATACAATTTAAAAATAGTGATTTTCCCACAAGCTGAATGCATGTCTGAATTCAGTGGAGATTCACAGAGCCATTGTACAAAACATAGCCTTTCCTTTTGTTCAGTCTACGTTTTTTCTTAGCTTAGTCATAACGAATTTATGTACAAAAATTACATTTTATTTTGAATAAGTCTAAAAATTAAAGCTGCTATAACAAATGTATGGACTGATTAAACAGAAGCCTGTCTAACTTTTCCACTATGCGTTCTTTTCACATACCTAGTCAGATTCATGACAAAAAATGTTTTTTATAACATAAGTAGAACTTGACTGGGCATTTGAAGTGAGCATAGGCTAGGGTTAAAGTGCACGTTGCCAACAAGGGCAAGTCATGTTCGTTTCCCTTTGCTTGTAGACTGATGCACACCTGCTTGCTTATTCTTGCCCCTGAACATTCGCAAACGTGACTGTGTTCAGTGGACAAACTCCTGACAATCAATAACCAATAGGTAAGTAATGTATTATTAATTTTGGAGAAATTTCTGCAAAATATTTTTTTTTTAAAAAGTCATATAGGTAAATAGAAATTGGTTGAAAAGTAAGTGCAGAAAATAAATTCAACAGAAATCCAGAAATGTCCATTATTTACAAACATATATTATTTAACCACTTGACCTGTGTAAGGTTTTACCTGCTTCATGACCAGAGCATTTTTTGCTATTCAGCACAGCGCCATTTTAGCTGGGGATTGTGCAGTCATGCAATGCTGTACACAAATTAAATTATATCATTTTTTCACACAAATAGAGCTTTATTTTGGTAGTATTTTATCACCACTGGGGTTTTTATTTTATTATATAAATGAGAAAAGACCAAAAAATAAAAAAATATATATTTTTTACTTTCTATTATAAAAGATATCCAATAAAAAATATATAATTTCTTCATAAATTTGGACCAAAACGTAAACTGCTGCATGTCTTTGGTAAAAAAACAATTACAATAAGTGTATATTATTGGTTTATGCAAAAGTTATAGCGTCTACAAACTATGATACAACCCCTGGCAAAAAGTATGGCATTAGCAAATGTTCATTCAATTGTTTAATTGTGTAGAAAAAAACTAATCACAGACATGCCTCAAAACTATTTTCATATAACATTCCAACCTTCTGGCTTTAAGAAAAACTTAAAAAAATAAAAAATAAATTAAACCGTAGTCAATTGTACCTGTTTTTTTGCAGATCAAGCAGAGGAAAAATATGGAATCGCTCAATTCTGAAGAAAATGATAAGGAATCATGAAAAAAACACTACAGTATACCACTAGTATTTTGTTGCACCACCTCTAGCTTTTATAACAGCTTGCATTTATGGATGTAACTATCGACAAACAGTATCCTTCGTCAATCTGGCTCCAACTTGCAGTTGCCACATCAGATTGCAGTTTGGAGCCTTGCATAAACTGGTGCAGCTGGGCATGCTAGCCAATCAACTTCTAACCTCAGCTTGTTCAATCAAGCTTTGACAATAAAACCTTGAAGCTGATTGGTTTCTGCGTTGAGCTGCACCAAATTTTGCACTTTCAAGCTTTTGTAAATCAGCCCCTATATGTATTTTTTGAAGGAAAGTTTTCACGGCCCTATGGCAGGATGCATTATCATCCTGAAAAATGATGTCATCATCACCAAACATCCTTTCAATTGACGGAATAAGAAAAGTGTTCAAAATCTCAATATAAACTTGTGCATTTATTGAAGATTTAATGACTGTCACCTCCCCCGTGCCTTTACCTGACATGCAACCCCATATCATCAATGATTGTGGAAATGTGCATGTTTTCTTCAGGCAGTCATCTTTATAAATTTCATTGGAACGGCATCAAACAAAAGTTCCATCATCATCATCCTGCCCAATGCAGATTTGTGATTCATCACTGAATATCACTTTCATCCAGTCATCCACAGTCCATGATTGCTTTTCTTTAGCCCACTGTAACCTTGTTTTTTTCTGTTTAGGTGTTAATGATGGTTTTTGTTTGGCTTTTCTGTATGTAAATCCCATTTCCCTTAGACGATGTCTTACAGTTTGGTCACAGACATTGACTCCAGTTTCTGATCATTTATTCCTCATTTGTTTTGTGCATTTTCTGCTTTCAAGGCATATTGCTTTATGTTTTCTATCGTGATGCTTTGATGTCTTCCTTGGTCTACCAGTATGCGTCCCGTTAACAACCTTACTATTTGTTTTGTACTTGTAACGATTAAGCACATGACTGGTGTGTGAAATGCGTCTACGGACTGCTTGCTGGTATTTGTGGTTCCTTTGACCCAAATAAAGCCTGCAAATTATCTGGATGTGCCGCTTCTTTCTTCTATTGGTGGATTCACGCGGGGCAAGCCGCAGCAGCCACTCCAGAGCTTCCAACTAGTGTGTGAGCCATTACACCTGGGGCAGCGATTTTCTCTTTGGTTTACCTGGTTTGTACTTGGTCCAGATTTTAGCCGCAGCTGACTGGGAACAACAACATCTTTTGCAACATTCCGTGATGATTTATCTTCTTGAAGAAGTTTTATAATCCTCTCCTTTGTTTCAACTGATATCTCTCGTTTGTGTTGGAGACATGATTTATGTCAATCAGGTTGGTGCAACAGCTCACCAAGGTGTGCAAGCACTCTTTTTTAACTGCAGACTAATTAGCAGATGCAATTACTTATTTTAGAACTGCAAAGTACAAGGTGATTCCATAATATTTTCCTAAGAATTGAGTGATTCCATATTTTTTTCCTCTGTTTAGTCTGCAAAAACAGTTGCAATTGACAAGTTTTCTTTCTTTTTTTTTCTTTTTTGTAAGATTTTCTTAAAGCCAGAAGGTTGGAATGTTAAATTAAAATAGTTCTGAGGCATGTCTGTGATTATTATTTTCTATACAATTAAACAACTAAATGAACATTTTCCAAGAGGGGATTCCATACTTGTTGCCAAGGGCTTTATATATACTGGAATTTATACAGCTACAAATGCTGTACCTTAATGGCGATGATCAGCGACTTATAGTTAGACTGTAATAGGACGGCGGGCAATCTGGCACTGAAAGACACTATCTGGGAGGCTCATTAACTGACACTGATGTCACTAGTGACACTAATAAAGTGATCAGAGATAATACTGACACTGTATTAATGACACTGGCTGGGAAGGGTTTAATTTCAAGAGGTAATCAAGGGGTTAGCTGTGTGCCTAACAATGTGTAATGCTTATAGTGATTATAGACTTTCTGAAGAAGTGGCAACACACGTGTAGGGGAGGAGCTGAGTCTTGTGACATTACACTGGATTTGTGCCATTGAGATTGGGATGACTTTGTTTTATAGTGTGTATTATTCATTTTCTTGTAAGTAGAATTTTAAGTGGGGTTTTAAATAAAGAGTTTGTATGGGGTACACTATGTCTGTCCTTTTTGCCTTGTTCCATACTACCCTTGGTGAGCTGTGAGGATGGAGGTTCGGTTCTATCGAGGAGGAGAAGAGAGATTTGCCTGGGTCTAAGGAGAAAAGCTTTTTTGATTTGTTTGGAGGTACCCTTCAACTGGTGATGGATATTCACAGTGCATGAAGAGATTAAGCTAGGGGCGTTTGAAGTAGTTGAGTTTGTTCACTTATCCACTGAGGATTTCATTTGTATTTGTCATTTACGATAATTCATAATTTATATGGGACTTTGATTGGTCTGTGGTGATGTGGTGATCATCGATTTTTAGCAGAACTGTGACATTGCGGCAGACAAATCTGACACTAAGAGACACTTTTTGGGGACCAGTGGTACCAATGCAGTGATCAGTGCTAAAAAATGCACTGACACTGTATAAATGACACTGGCAGGAAAGGGGTTAACATCAAAGGCAATCAAAGGGCTAAGTGTATTCCCTGGGAGTGTTTTCAAACTGTATGGGGGGTGGACTGACAGGAAGAACACAGAGATCCCTGTTTCAGCTTACAAGGAACAGAAGATCTCTGTGTACTTCCCTTTCAGAACTGGGATCTGCCTTGTTTACATAGGCAGATCCACGTTCTGCCTCTCTGTGGAGCAACCGCTGGACCCGCTGATTGGCTCCCCCTCCATGCAGTGAGCGTGCGCCTCCGGTGACATTATCTATTGCACAAAATTTCATACTGGTACGTTGTTTTATGCAATAGAGCCACCCAGCCGCAGTAAATATGCGGAGGGCGGTCTTTAAGTGGTTAATCTAAAAATGTACTGATAAGATCACAAGTTTAATTCATTGCTCTCAGACCACCTATGTGTATTTTAATTACCAGACTTCAGATACATATCATTTTAATTTATAGCAGATTTTCAGTATCACAATATTTTTTCATAAATATAACTATTTATTTTTGGTAGGAATAATACCACACAGTTATTAAAATGTGTATTAAAAATAGTGAAAAAACCAACAGGAGGATTGCATTAAAATACCATCAGATTAGTTAATTAAATTGTAAAGTATCTGCTCACTTGTTTCTTTTACATTTGAAAACAGAATGTTTCAGCCAGGGCTACATGCCAGTATATTTACAGAATGTTCCGGTCATGTGTACATTCAAGTGAAAAATAAACTGTGCCCCCAGAAATAGCATTTACCTGTGGTAAATCTTGCTTCAGAAATTAGTTAAGGATTAGTAAAGGCCTTCTGGGCTGGGTAATGGGATAATGACACCTCTATTTCCATATAGCACCATATCAGGTCTGCCATACCAGATAGCTGGTGTTTTCTTTCAAAGACTCATTATGGTTGAATTACTAAAGCAGTAGAAACAGTTCACTTTAGCAAAGGAAATGCTCATCTGTATTTACGGACCCAATGATCATTTTGAAATTAGATTTTCACTGAATTTAGCCATTGCTTATGCATTTTTATTCTATACCTAGTTAGAATTACTTAAGCTTGTAATAGGTTTACTTTAAATGTAGCGTACATGACATGGCCGGATCTAGGGGGGTGCAGGAGTGGGCTGCACCCTCCCAGTTTTTAGTTGCACCCCTCAAAATACACAACCCTCCCCTCTCCACCTTGGACACTGTGCCCAGTATCCTCACTCACTGTGTTCATTCTTAAATGAAACACAGTAAACTGTGTTTACTATGCAGAGCCACCATATAGGGGTATACAGCATCACCAGATAGGAGTATACGGAGTCACCAGATAGGGGTATACAGAGTCACCAGATAGCAGTATACACTTACAGAGCACCAGATAGCAGTATACAGAGTCACCATATAGCAGTATACAGAGTCCCAGATAGGGGTATATAGAATCACCATATAGCAGTATACAGAGCCCCAGATAGAAGTATACAGAGCCCCAGATAGCAGTATACAGTCACCATATAGCAGTATACAGAGCCCCAGATAGCAGTATACAGAGTCCCAGATAGGGTATACAGTCACCAGATAGGGTATGCTGGGTCCCAGATAGGGTATACAGTCACCAGCTAGGGTATACAGGGTCCCAGATAGGGTATACAGTCACCAGATAGGGTATGCTGGGTCCCAGATAGGGTATACAGTCACCAGCTAGGGTATACAGGGTCACAGATAGGGTATACAGTCACCAGATAGGGTATACAGGGTCCCATATAGGGTTTACAGAGCCTCAGGTAGGGTATACAGAGTCCCAGATAGGGTATACAGAGCCCCAGATAGGGTATACAGGGTCCAATAGGGTATACAGTCACTAGATAGGGGTATACATGGTCCCACATAGGGTATACAGTCACCAGATAGAGGTATATGGAGTCCCACTTAGGGTATACAGGGTCCCAGATGGTGTATACAGAGACCCATATAGGGTATACAGGGTCCCACATAGGGTATACAGTCACCAGATAAGGGTATACAGGGTCCCATATAGGGTATACAGTCACCAGATAGGGGTATATGGGGTCCCACTTAGGGTATACAGGGTCCCAGATAGGGTATACAGTCACCAGATAGGGTATACAAGGTCCCAGCTAGGGTATACAGAGCCCCAGATAGGGTATACAGGGTCCCAGATAGGGTAGACAGTCACTAGATAGGGGTATACATGGTCCCACATAGGGTATACAGTCACCAGATAGGGGTATATGGGGTCCCACTTAGAGTATACTGGGTCCCAGATAGGGTATACAGAGCCCCATATAGGGTATACAGGGTCCCAGATAGGGTATACAGTCACCAGATAGGCGTATACAGGGTCCCAGATAGGGCATACAGAGCCCCAGATAGGTTATGCAGGGTCCCAAATAGGGTATACAATCACCAGATAGGGTTGTACAGGGTCCCAGATAGGGTATACAGTCTTCAGATAGGTGTATACAGGGTACCAGATAGGGTATACAGAGCCCCAGATAGGGGTATATAGAATCACCATATAGCAGTATACAGAGCCCCAGATAGAAGTATACAGAGCACCAGATAGCAATATACAGTCACCATATAGGAGTATACAGAGTCCCAGATAGGGTATACAGTCACCAGATAGGGTATGCAGGGTCCCAGATAGGGTATACAGTCACCAGCTAGGGTATACAGGGTCCCAGATAGGGTATACATGGGATACACCCCGGTACATATGGGGATAGATCACTGACATATGGGATAGACCCTGGGACATATGGGATAGACCCCGAGACATATGGGATAGACCCTGGGACATATGGGATAGACCACTGACATATGGGATAGACCCTGGGACATATGGGATCGACCACTGACATATGGGA
>BLSH010521767.1:140557-153140 GCA_018402905.1 Glandirana rugosa
CTACTAAAATCTTGTTATTAGACAGGGAGATTCGTCATCTGAGATGGATCAGGTCAGTCTAGCAAGACATTACGTCCTACTCTTCACATGCTCTCTGGCTAGTATAAGGAGAGGATGCTGCCGGCGCTGTGAGGGACAGATTGCAGATATAATAACATCTCATCCTGCATTACAGAACGATCTGACTGGACTAGGTAGAGTCTACTGCTTAGAGGGACAGATTATTGTTCTAAAATCATCTCCTAGTTCTATAGGGTCAGGTTCCTGCTGTTGCTGTAAGGGACAGATTACTGTTCTAAAATCATCGCCTACTCCTATAGGGTCAGGTTCCTGCTGTTGCTGTAAGGGACAGATTATTGTGCTAAAATCATCTCCTAGTTCTATAGGGTCAGGTTCCTGCTGTTGCTGTAAGGAACAGATTATTGTTCTAAAATCATTTTACTTCCTTTTGCAGCCCTCTAGCACTTTCCAGGACTTTTTTACGGTCATTTTTGTGCCGAAAAGTTTGGGTCCCCATTGACTTCAATGGGGTTCGAGGTGCGGGGTCATGTTCGGGTCAAGTTCGGTACTGAACCTGAACTTTTTCGCAAAGTTCGGCCGAACTCACTGAACCCGAACATCCAGGTGTTCGCTCAACTCTAGTGGGAAAGTGGTGCTGTTCCGCAGAGCGACTGACACATGCATGCTGTAGCTGAAACTCCACTATTGCCTGCTGCTGCTCGCACAGTCTCTCCAACATGTGCAAGGTGGAGTTCCACCTTGTGAGTACGTCGCATAGGAGGCAGTGAGCGAGAAGGCTGAAGTTCTGCTGCAGCGCAGACAGGCGAGCTGCAGCAGGGTGAGAACGCCGAAAGCGCGCACAGACGGCCTGCACATTCTGCAGCAGCTCTGACATATCCGGGTAGTTTTTTAGAAATTTCTGCACCACCAAATTCAGCACATGAGTCAGGCAAGGGATGTGCGTCAAACCGGCTAGGCCCAGAGCTGCTACGAGATTTCGCCCATTATCGCACACCACCAGGCCGGGCTTGAGGCTCAGTGGCAACAACCACTAATCGGTCTGTTGTTCAATGCCCATCCACAGCTCCTGCGCAGTTTGGGGTTTATCCCCCAAACACATCATTTTTAAAACAGCCTGCTGTCGTCTTCCCCCTGGATGTGCTGAAGTTGGTGGTGAAGGTGTTACGCTGACCAGATGAGGAGGTGGTAGAGGAGGAGGAAGCGGAGTAGGAGGAGGCAACAGGAGGCAAAGAGAAATGCCCTGCAATCCTCAGTGGAGGAAGGACATGCGCCAAACTTCTATCCGCCTCAGGCCCACCCGCCACTATATTTGCCCAGTGTGCAGTTAGCGAGATATAGCGTCCCTGCCCGTGCTTACTGATCCACGTATCGGTGTTATGTGGACCTTGCCACAGATGGCCTTGCGCAGTGCACACTTGATCTTGTCCCCGACTTGTTTGTGCAGGGAAGGGATGGCTCGTCTGGAAAAGTAGTGGCGGCTGGGAACCACGTACTGTGGGACAGCCACCGCCATCAGGTTTTTAAAACTGTCTGTGTCCACCAGACAGAGTGACAGCATTTCAAAGGCCAGGAATTTTGAATTCAGGGCCAGGGATCGTGAGTGGGTAGGGGGGTACTTCCTCTTTCTCGCCAGTGTTTGGGAGATGGACAGCTGTAAGCTTCCATGGGACCGTGTAAAAATGCTTGGGGGTGGTGGCGGACATGGTGGCGTTGCTGTCACATGGTCTGTTTGCTGGGTGGCAGGTGACACTGTCACTGTAGAGGTGGAGGAAGAGGCCGAGGCAGCAGCAGAAGAGGAAGCAGGAGGAGCCTGAGACCTTTCTTGGATTTTGAGGTGCTTATTCCACTGCAGTTCGCGCTTTGCATGTATATGCCTGGTCATGCAGGTTGTGCTCAGGTTTAGAACATTTATGCCTCGCTTCAGGCTCTGATTTCACAGCGTGCAAACCACTCGTGTCCTGTTGTCAGCACATTGTCTGAAGAACTGCCACGCCAGGGAACTCCTTTGAGCTGCCTTTGGTGTGATAGGTCCCTGGGTGCGGTGGGTAGTAGCAGGCATACTGTCTAGGGAACGGTCGCTCCTCTTTTGCAACCTGATTCCTCTTTTGCTGTGCTGGTGCCTCTGTGCGACCACCACCTCTTCCTCCAAACTGCACATGTCACTCGCATGACCTTCATTCCATGTGGGGTCTAGGACCTCATCATCCTCCATATCATCTTCCACCCACTCTTCACCACTGCCCTCCTTGTCAGTCTGCACACTGTAGAAAGCCGCAGCAGTTGGCACCTGTGTTTCGTCATCATCAGAGACATGCTGCAGTTGTGTTTCCATGTCCTCATCCTGAAACAGAAGTGGTTGGGCATCGGTGCATTCAATGTCTTCCACTTCTGGGGCAGGGCTATGTGGATGGCCCACGGAAAGCACACTAGCAGAGTCATCAAAAAGCATAAGAGACTGCTGCATGACTTGGCTGAGGTGAAAGACAGATGGCCATGGGGTTCAGGTGCCAACTCTGAGCTTTCAGCTGGGAGATAATGTGAAGGAACTGGAGGCATTGTCAGCCACCCAACCTACTATTGCCTTTACCTGTTCTGGCCTCACCATTTGTTGAGCGGCATTCAGGCCTACCATATAACGTTGAAGGTTCTGTCAGCTATTCGCACCTGAGGAAGATGTTTCACTTGTGCGTGTAGCTGGCACAGATCGACCTCTCCTTGCAATAGGAGCTTTACCAACACCACCAACACCAGCAGCACCACGAAATGCACAGCAAGGTGCAAATGTACTATGTAGCACTATTTATTAATAATAAAAAAAAAGAATAATAAATTATTATTCTTTTTTTTTTGAACCAGCAATGTAGACACACTTTTTGCAATGCACTGGAAACGCCCACCTAACAAACAGAAAAATTGCTTAGGTTTTATATGAGGCACTTTGCTTAGCAAACAAAATGTACTCTAGCAAACAAAAATCTCCTCTAGCACACACCCACCAATAAATCGCTGTTTTTAGCCAAACTGTCCCTTATACCAGCAGCAGCAGCATCCTCTCCCTACACTAGTATGAGATGATTTTCTAAAGCTAATCTGTCCCTCACAGCAGCAGCAGCAGCATCCTCTCCCTATACTAGTATGAGATGATTTTATAAAGCTAATCTATCCCTCACAGCAGCAGGATCCTCTCCCTACACTAGTATGATATGATATGACATGCAGCACTACGTGACTCCAGGTTATATAGAGGCTGGGTCACATGATGCACTGGCCAATCACAGCCATGCCATTAGGAGGCATGGCTGTGATGGCTTCTAAGGGCAAACGAGTGAAAGGCTTGTTGATTGGCTGCCCAAAAAGGTGCAAAAAAATACCCGAACCCCGAACCCGGACTTTTTCTCAAATGTCCGGGTTCGGGTTCAGGACACGGACACCCTAAAGTCCGGTACGAACCCGAACTTTACAGTTCAGGTACGCTCAACTCTACTAAGGAGGAAATCCAAGACACTTATCACCAAGTTGTCAATGAACATACTACTCAAATCCAGGATTTAATATGCCAGCTATCATATTGCTTTATTAGGGTTTTTTTCTTGCCTTCCTCTGGATCAACTGTGGTTATAGAATAGTTTATATGGAGGTTTTCTACTTGTGTGTGTGGTTTTTTTTTGTGTTGGTTGAAGTGGATGGACTTGTGTCTTGTTTCAACCAGATGAACTTTGTAACTATATTGGCACTGCCTTTATACTTGTTTCTGTTACCTAATTGTTATTCTTCTTTTGACTTTAACCGATTGCCGACCAGCCGCCATCATTTAATGGCGGCAGGTCGGCTCCCCTGTGCAAATCGCCGTAGCTGTACGGTGTATGTTGTGGGCGTGTGCACCACCGGAGGCATGCCGGTATGCTCACTGGCTAGAGGGGGTCCAATCAGCGGGTGGGGTGACTCAATGTCCGCTGGCCACCCGCGATTGCTCCCTGCAGTGACAGAACAGGATCTGCAAGTGTAAACAAAGCAGATCACCGTTCTGACAGGGGAGTTGAGAGAAATCGTCTGTTCCCTGTGATAGGGAACACTGATCTCTTTCCTCCCTCAGTCAGCCCAGCCCCTATACAGTTATAAACACTTCCCAGGGAGCACAGTTAACCCTTTGATCACCCCCTAGTGTTAACCCCTTCCCTGCTAGTGACATTTACACAGTAATCAGTGGCTATTTATAGCACGGATCGCTGTATATATGCCAATGGTCCCAAAAAAAGTGTCAAAAGTGTCCGATCTGTCCGCTGCAATATCGCAGTCCCTCTAAAAATTGCAGATCGCCGCCATTACTAGTAAAAAAAAAATAATAAAAATGCCATAGTTTGTAGACGCTATAACTCTAGCACAAACTGATCAATATACACTTATTGCAATTTTTGTACCAAAAATATGTAGAAGAATACATATCGGCCTAAACTGTGGAAGAAATTTGTTTTTTTTTTGTTTTTTTGGATATTTATTATAGCAAAATGTAAAAAAATGTTGTTGTTTTTTTCAAAACTGTCACTCTTTTTTTTTATAACGCAAAAATAAAAACTGCAGAGGTGATCAAATACCACAAAAAGAAATCTCTATTTGTGGGAAAAAAGGACACCTTTTTTTTTTGGGTACAGTGCCGCACGACCTTGCAATTGTCAGTTAAAGCGGCACAGTGCCGATAAATCAAAAATCCTTCTTTGGCTGAAGTGGTTAATGCGCTCTCTGGGGGATATCTACTTGCAAGATAGAGCACTTTTTGGGACATTCAGGGCTTTGCCTCTGTGCCCTTTCATGCTTTCTACATGATAGCTGGGCAGCATGTACTAATGACCATCTACCTTATCCAAGAATAAGTCCTGAGTTCAGCAGCCTATAACTTACCTTTTTCTCCTCAAACGGCACTTTGGTTTATGCAAATATAATGTTATTATCAGATTCCATGGGGTGTGATGGTATCATCGCTGGATGTAACAATGGCAAATTTCTGTCTTACAGAAATTTAGTGTACAGGAGACCATGAGGTATAGAAGGTCAGAAAGTTGCCATAATGCATTGAAATTGACATAAAATTAAAGCACTGCAGACGGAAAGGAAAAGTAATTTTTAATCATATTCAATTAAATTAAGTCTTGTGTAACAATTGTATAAGCTATATAGTTTTTACTATTTTTTCCCCACAAAAGTGGAGTTACCCTTTAAGTACCTATGGGATTTGCCCTGAGGCCTTGTTAGGGTCCCCACTAGGTGAACCCTGTGTCATGCCCTTTTTTTGGTCCGTTGTGTTATCTCTCATTTTTTACACCCATATCTTCCTATCTTCTCCCCCTCCCTCTTCTGACCCTGCACCCTCCCCTTTCCTACCTTTCCTTTTCCTATCCATGCTATCCCATGCTCTTTACCCCACCCTTCCTCTCCTTCACCCAAATAAGAAAACACAAGTACTGCATAATTTACATTAAGAGAAAAGAGACATTACACTTTTCTAGGAAACTCATTTCCAAAAACATCTGTCTTGGGCCAACTGGCACTACTGATCCTGGTATCACAGTATCAATCTTATTGCTAAATCCAAAGGGGGTCTCTATTGCAATTCACAAAACATGGCAACTAAAAATCCTAGACACTAAATTGTCACTCTACAACAAAGTCCTAAGAATAATACTACCCAAATGGCTCAATGGCCTTCTGTGCAATTTTGCCTAAGGTAGAATTATTGCTCTGCTTAACTCCAATGTACCTTCAGGTAAATTTCACCTTTCCTTTTCTTAAAAACACAAACCTAAATTATGACTAGTAATAAAAAGGGGGAACAGTGAGTGCTCAGAGACTAAAGCAGCTAGCACAAAAAAAGGTGACAAACCCAATAATCCTAAAATCAAAAACAGTGCAGTGCTTATAACAAAGTGCATAAGAAAGAAATTCATACAAATATAAACATAACATGCATAAGGAAAATTCTGAAAAATATGTACATAACGTGTATGAGGAAAATTTACAAAGCTACACACAAAAAATGCATAGAAATTTCTAACAATACAAAATGTTCAGTAAGCACTAAATTGGACAACACCTATAATATTTGCATAGAATCGCCTCATCCAAAAAGTACGAGAAAAAGGAGCAAAGTATTGAACGGGACTGTGTAGGCAGCAATTGCAAAAGATAAGGCGTCAAAATAAGTATAAAAAAAATATTTGATTTTATTCATGATCCACATAAAAAACCTAAACATAAGTATAAATTGATACTTATACAGCATATATATAAAAACAGATACAACACCAGGACAATGAATTGTAAAGATTACTTCCAATGTTTCGACAGTAAACAGTCTTCATCAGGGATTTGTAGCAATCATACAACAATGATATCTTTCTAGTATTAAAAAATAAGAACAATTAGTGTTATATACTAACTTATCCATATTCTTGCAAATAATCAGTACATGTTTGCATGACACAACTCTAATAGAGAAAGATGTACAGTGTATGTGATTAAACACATGAACCTAATAGGAGTCATGGGGATAGAGCCCCCCAAACCCACACCACACAGCCCACAGTGGTACGCTGGGGGAGATCCCAAAGCCCTTGTCATTCAAGAGAGGATGGGGGAGTCTAAATTGAATCAAATAATAAAGATAAATGTTTGTGAAATTAGTGATAGGTATACTTAAACAGCAATATTTAAAAAGCAGAGAAAAGGGGGGAATTTTGACAAGCCCACCCACCTGTTCAAAAACTGAACCACAGCGAGAAATAGGAGGCCAATGGAGCAACCGATGATTGGAGGACAACGAACATCAAACCCAAAAATATTGAAATGGTTTAGAGGTAATGCTCAACTGAAGGTCAGAAGACCAAACAAATTCAATGGAGCTGGTGTTGTAGGTCAAAAATCGCAGACCAAGAAGGACTCACAACTAGAGTTGAGCGAACACCTGGATGTTCGGGTACGGTGGGTTCGGCCGAACTTTGGGAAAAAGTCCGGGTTCGGTACCGAACTTGACCCGAACTTTACCCCGAACCCCATTGAAGTCAATGGGGACCCAAACTTTTCGGCACAAAAATGACTGTAAAAAAGTCCTGGAAAGTGCTAGAGGGCTGCAAAAGGAAGTAAAATGATTTTAGAACAATAATCTGTCCCTTACAGCAACATCAGGAACCTGACCCTATAGGAGTAGACGATGATTTTAGAACAATAATCTGTCCCTTACAGCAACAGCAGGAACCTGACCCTATAGAGCTAGAAGATGATTTTAGAACAATAATCTGTCCCTCTAAGCAGTCAGATCATTCTGTAATGCAGGATGAGATGTTATTATATCTGCAATCTATCCCTCACAGCGCCGGCAGCATCCTCTCCCTACACTAGCCTGAGAGCATATGACATGCAGCACTACGTGACTCCAGCTTATAAAGAGGCTGGGTCACATGATGCACTGGCCAATCACAGCCATGCCATTAGTAGGCATGGCTGTGATGGCTTCTAAGGGCAAACCAGTGAAATGCTTGTTGATTGGCTGCCCTGCAGCAAGTGTCATCAGTGCCACATGTCATAAAGTTGCACCTGATCTGTCATCAGTGCCACCTGACCTGTCATTAGTGCCACTTGTCAGTGCCACCTGACCTGTCATCAGTGCCACCTGTCAGTGCCACATATCAGTACCACCTGTCAGCGCCACATATCATCAGTGCCACCTATCAGTGCCATCAAGTGTCATGCCATCAAAGTGTCATCAGTGCTACGTGTCATAAAGTGCCACCTGACCTGTCATCAGTGCCACGTGTCAGTGCCTCCTGACCTGTCATCAGTGCCACGTGTCAGTGCCACCTGACCTGTCATCAGTGCCACCTGTCAATGCCACACATCAGTGCCACCTGTCAGTGCCATCAAGTGTCATCAGTGCCACATTTCATAAAGTTCCACCTGACCTGTGATCAGTCCCACCTGACCTGTCATTAGTGCCACGTGTCAGTGCCACCTGACCTGTCATCAGTGCCATGTGTCAGTGCCACCTGTCAGTGCCACACATGATCAGTGCCACCTGTCAGTGTCATCAAGTGTCATCAGTGCCAATTAGTGCTGCAACAATGGCAAAAAGATCTTTTTCTGCTGAGGAGGCCTACAATATTCTTGCAGCCGATGACTGCAATGGGGAGCTCTTTCCTACAGGTTCCTCTGAGTCTGAGCCTGAGTCTGATATGGCCTATGAACCGGTCTCAAGTAGCGAATCAGAGCTGGACTCAGTCGAGGAAAATTGTCCACCCGCCAGAAGAAGGCGCGTTGGTGAGGAGGCAATACCATCCACCAGCACCACTGTGCCATCCACACGCACCCCAGTGCCATCCACCAGCACTGCTGTGCTATCCCCCAACACCCCAGTGCCATCCACCAGCACCCCAGTGCCATCCACCAGCACCGCTGTACCTCAGCCCCAAAGGGTTAGATCCCATGCCGGCCTTCCCTACTCACTCCAGCACCCCTTGTGGCTTCCTCCTAATTCTGGAGAAGCTAGGATTCCCCCTTTTACTGCCCAACCAGGAGTCCAGGTGGACACAGAAAATTTTTCGCCCATTCATTTTTTTGATTTCGTTTTTATGGAGGACATGCTGCGATCCATTGTGGCCCAGTGCAACCTATATGCACACCAATTTATCCAGGCTAATCCAACCTCGTATTATTCCCGTCCCTTTGAGTGGAGAGACGTAACGGTGGAAGAATTCAAAACTTTTTTGGGCCTCACGTTCTGCATGGGACTTAACAACAAAAATGAACTCCGCTCCTACTGGTCCACCCGCCCCATCTACCACATGCCAGTTTTCTCATCCATAATGCCCAGGACAAGATTTTCCATGATCATGAGATTTCTACATTTTAACGACAATACCCAGTGCCCTCCCCAAAATGCCCCAAATTATGGCCGGCTTTATAAGATTCGCCCAATTCTAAATTATTTTTCAGAAATATTCCCCCAATTATTTACCTGGGACCAGCATATATGTATTGATGAATCCCTGGTGAAATTTTGCGGCAGGCTGGTAATAAAACAATATATACCCAGCAAAAGGGACCGCTATGGAGTGAAGGTCTACAAATTGTGCGACCGAACTACGGGGTACATTTTCGCCTTCAGAGTCTACGAAGGGAAGGACTCCCAGCTGAATCCCCCCAATTGCCCAGAATATTTAGGTACACGCGGTAAAATTGTTTGGCAACTAATATACCCACTCCTGGACAGAATACATCTGTATGTGGATAATTTTCTACAGGAAGAGTACACCAGCTTGTGGCAAAGCCAGAAAAAATTGGATGGGCTTTCCTCAAAGAATAGTGAACATGAGGCTTAGAAAAGGAGAGATTGCGAGTCTGCAGAATGAGGAAATTCTGGCTGTGAAGTGGAGGGACAGAAGAGATGTGTATATGTTATCATCTATACACAACAATTCACTGGTAGAGATACCCAGAAGAAATGGCCCAAAGCAGAAACCCATCTGTATCTATAATTAAAACTTGTATATGGGAGAAGTCAATCTAAATGATCAAATGTTGGAACCCTATTTACCTACCAGAAGATCATCGCCACACTTTTATACCCCAATGGCCCACCAGAAAATATTAGATCCGATGTGTGTAGTAGACTCTCCGAACGCCATTTCCCCGATAAAATACCTCCCAGACCAACAGGCCAAAAACGCCAGAAAAAATGCTGGGTGTGCTCTAGTAGTGGAGTTAGAAGAGACACCACTTATCATTGTGCCCAGTGCCCTTCCCAACCAGGTCTATGCATAGGTGACTGCTTCCGGCGTTATCACACCCTAGTCTATTATTGATTCCCCAGTTTCTTTTTCAAGTTCTCACCCCTTATGCCACTGCCTGCTCTGGAACTGACCCTGGCGTGTTATTCGACCATGCTTTTGTCTACAAATTTTGTACATACTTCTGCCTGCTCTGGAACTGACCCTGGACTGTTATTCGACCATGTTTCTGCTTACCAATTTTGTACATACTTCTGCCTGATCTGAAACTGACCTTGGACTGTTTGACCACGTTTTTTGCCTGCCTCTTGGACTGATCTAGTACCCTGCAACTGGAGTAGTGGGATTCACAACACAGGGGTCTCACAAATGTGAGGGACTCCAGAATATTTTTTTCTGGAAGAAGAAAATATTTTTTTTGTTTTCTGTCTTCCAGATTAGGGTCTGGGGAGTCGGAGGCTTCAAAGAGATTAGGTGGGAGAAGCCTCTACCCCTGTCCCCATTCTGCCCTGACCGAGGCCCTACTTCTGCCTGCTGCCTGTAGGACTTATTGCCATCATGCCTCTGACTGCCAGATGAACTGACCACACCTCTGCTGCTACCTGGACTATGGACCATGTTTCTGCCTGCTACTAAGACCAATATTATATCATTGTTGACAATATCTCTTTCTGCATTGACCTTCGGCTATATATGGACAATATCCTTGCCTGCTGCCTGTACTGACTATAGTATTCATGCCTGTTGCCTGGACAATTGTGTTCGCTGTCCTATTGTCCTATTACCAGGACCAATATTTTGGCACTGTTGACAACATCTCTGCCTGCACTGACCCTGGACTGTATATGGACAATATCCCTGCCTGTACTATGGATAGTTTTCCTGCCTGTTGCCTGGACAATTGCATTCACTGTCGGTTGCCTGGACAATTGTGTTTGCTGTAGCTGGCCAAGTCCCTGCCTGCTGCCTGGACCTGTGCTATCCTCCTGTGGACAGCTGCAATACTAAAACCACAGGTAATCTTTTTCTTACCCTTTACTCAGCAGAATGTATTTTGGGGTGTAATTCTTGGTATTTGTAATGCTATGTGTCTTTAGAACATGTGACGGTCTTCCTTGCATATTGGGCCTCTGTATGTAGCCAGGCTGTGCAAAAGTCTCACACATGTGGTATCGCCATACTCAGGAGGAGTAGCAGAATGTATTTTGGGGTGTCATTTTTGCCATGTACATGCTATGTGTTGGAAATACCTTATAAATGGACAACTTTATGTAAAAAAAATGCGTTTTCATTTTTTCCTACATTTTCCATAAACTTCTGGAAAAAAATGAACCGTTCAAAAGACTCATCATGCCTCATACGTTGGGGTGTTAGCTTTCCAAAATGGGGTCATTTTGTGGGCATTTCCATTGTCCTGGTGCTCCAGGGCCTTCAAAATTGTAATAGGTGGTCGAGAAATTAGATTTGTAATATATGCTTCTAAAACGCCTGGAGGTGCTACTTCAGTGTTGGGCCTCTGTATGTGTCCAGACTGTGTAAAAGTCTCACACATGTGGTATCACCATACTCAGGAGGAGTAGCAGAATGTATTTTGGGGTGTCATTTTTGCCATGTACATGCTATGTGTTGGAAATACCTTATAAATGGACAACTTTATAGAAAAAAAGATGCGCTTACTTTTTTTCCCCACATTTTCCAAAAACTTCTGGAAAAAAATGAACCGTTCAAAAGACTCATTATGCCTCCTAGATTATACATTGGGGTGTTATCTTTCCAAACTGGGGTCATTTTGTGGGCGTTTCTATTGTCCTGGTGCTCCAGAGCCTTCAGAATTGTAATAGGTGGTCGAGAAATGAGATGTGTAATTTATGCTAAAACGCCTGAAGGTGCTAGTTCAATGTTGGGCCTCTCTATGTGGCCAGGCTGTAAAAATATCCCACACATGTGGTATCTCCAATACTCAGGAGGAGTAGTAGAATGTGTTTTGGGGTGTCATTTGAGGTATGCATATGCCATGTGAGAGAATAACCTGTTACAATGACAATTTTGTTAAAAAAAAATCTTCATTTTGCAAAGAATTGTGGAAAAAAATGACAACTTCATAAAACTCACCATGCCACTTACTAGATACCTTGGAATGTCTACTTTCCAAAAAGGGGTCATTTGGGGGGTATTTGTACTTTGCTGGCTTTTTAGGGTCTCATGAAATGAGATAGGCCGTCAGTACATCAGGCGTGATCAATTTTCAGTGATTTGCACCATAGGTTGTAGACTCACTAATAGTGTTGAGCGAACCCGGACTGTAACGCTCGGGTCCGTACTGAACTTTTGGGTGTCTGGGACCCGGGCCCGAACACGGACATTTCAAAAAACTTTCGGGTTCGGTCTGGGGTTCTGCTATTTTACTCCACGTGTTGAGAACCTGCAGGGCAGCCAATCAACAAGTGTTTCACTGGTTTGCCCTTAGAAGCCATCACAGCCATGCCTACTAATGGCATGGGAAAGGGATGTCGATTGGGTTCTCGTACACTGACGTCGTAGTTCACTGAGGTCGAATATATCCCCGACCCAGTGTACTACGTGACCGGTTAGTGTCGGTACGGTAATCATCCGTACCGACACTACCGAAGATTCCCGTTTGGTCACTTTGTGAACAACTAACCGACGGGACGTCCAAGAGTTGTGCACCTCATTTTATCGTCTTGGGGTCTGGCTTGGGCTTTCAAAAAACTTTACAGGCACAAGCCCGGGCCCAGGGTCTGTGGGTTTTCAAGTCATGCCTGGGCTCG
>BLSH010521767.1:183845-197010 GCA_018402905.1 Glandirana rugosa
TTCGTACCTTCTGCTTTGGTTTCTTATAACTACTTGAGACCCTCCGTTCGTTTGCAAATACAAAAATATGTCAGCAAATTAAGTAGTGGTGCTGTGAGATCCAAATGTAATATCTTGTATGACTTCCATGAGCTTGAAGGACTGCATCCATGCGGTTTGGCAAGGATTCATACAATTTATTGATGAAGTCATCAGGAATAGCAAAGAAAGCAGTCTTGCTTGCCTCCCAGAGTTCATCAATATTCTTTGGTTTCGTCTTCCATGCTTCATCTTTCATCCTACCCCACATATGCTTAATGAGGTTCATGTCTGGTGACTGGGCTGGCCAATCCTGGAGCATCTTGATCTTCTTCGCCTTGAGGAACTTTGATGTGGAGATGGAAGTATGCGATGGAGCACCATCCTGCTGCAGAATTTGGCCTCTTTTGTGGTTGGGAATATAAGAGGTAGCTAAGATTTCTTGGTATTTTAGACTATTGATGTTGCCTTCCACCCTGCAGATCTCTCACACACCCCCATACTGGATGTAACCCCAGACCATGATTTCCACCACCAAACTTCACTGTTTTTTGGGTGAATCTCGGATCCATGCGGGCTCCAGTAGGTCTCCTGCAATATTTACGGCGACTGTGGTGTAATTCAACAGAAGATTCATCTGAATAATCCACCTTCTGCCACTTTTCCAGCGTCCATCCTTTTAGCAGGCTGTGGGCCTTGGCAAATGCCACACGGTTTTTCAATTGTCTTTTGTTTAGTGCTGGATTCTGGGCACTGATTTGACCATGGAGGCCATTTGGAGACAGAATCCGACAAACTGTTCTGGTTGACACAGGGACTTCAAGTGACCAGGTCTCGTGGAGCTCTGCTGCAGTGGAAAATGGACTGGCCTTGGATTTTCAAGCCAACAAACGGTCCTCTCGAGCAGTTGTCTTGCAGGGTCTGCCTGACCTGGGCTTGTAAAAAACGTCTCCAGTCTCTTCAAATTTTTTTTTTATCCTCTGTACTTGACGCTGAGACACATTGAAGGTGTCTGCCACATCAGCAGTGGATCTGCTCTTCAGCCTCTTGATTATCAAAACTTTAGTCTCAGGGTGAATCTTAGGCATGTTTGCAGAGGTCTAGTTGCAGTTGATGTGAAGGTCTAGTGTACTGGGGTTCTTTTTATACACACCTGAGACCTAATTGATCCATTATTAGTCACAGGTGAAGCTCATATGACAAGGCGACAACACTTATGTCTTTGCAAAAATTGACTCAATGGGCTTTACCAAGCTGTGAATATTAGAATACTTTTTGACATTTTTGTTTTGCACTGAAACATTATTACAAAAGCTGTTGGGATTAAAATGAGCCATTTATTGTAAAAAAATCTTGATTAGAAATATATTTCAGCGGCACTTCAGGTCAATTTGTTTACAAGCGACAAGACTTTTGTCAAGGACTGTATGGTCCCTGGGCGGAAGCTGCGACATTTAGCGAGGGTTATGGGCGATAAATTGCTGAAGATCTGTGTTTTTGCTCCCTTAAACTCCAGTCTGGTTTTGTTGCGGGTGGCTAATGTAAGAGCTTCCTTGCTATCATAGTAATGGAAGCGTACTATGATGTCCCTGGGGTTGGCTCCTGCAGGTGGTTTAGGGGCTAATGATCTGTGACCCCGGTCTAGATGACAGTCTATGTCAGGGATAAGAGGCGCTATAGTGTTGAAGAGACTCAATTGATAGGGGCACATCTTTTGGTCCCCCACAAACTCAGGGATGCCCCGAATCCGCAAGTTTTGGCAGCGTTCTCTGTTTTCTAAATCTTCTTGTTGGGATTGGAGTTGAGATACAGAATGTTTCAGGGCTGCATTGTCCCCCTCCAAAACATGGACATATTGTACCAGGTCATCAAATGTATTCTCAAGTGTACCAGTGCATTCCCATAAGTGTGCTATCTCACCTCTCTTGAGCCGGTTTCCCCACTTCCTGAGTAATATTGCATGTCAGGCTCTGCAGGAGGAAATGCAGCTTCATGTCTAGCACTTCCACTGTTAAGGGGGTTGATATCCCATCTATTGGAGTGGATGGGGTCTGCGGAGGAGCCTCACTGTCTGTCTTGAGCGGGTCTGCGGGGTACGGCGGGTTGTCCTGCATACTCGAGGCTGGAGATTCAGGCCTATGCAGGAAGCGGTCAAGTGTCTGGGAAGGCCACGGCTCTATGGTGGGTGAGGGAGCCTTGGGTTTGGGCCCAATTTTCACCATGAGTTTTCCACAGGTAGCGGAGGTAGATGAGGGATACTCCCGTGGCTAAGCAGGCTTCTGATCCCAGTGCGGGAGTATTAGAAGGCAGCGGGGACCAGAGCAGGCAAATTACATGTCCGTCATCATCTAAAGCCATGCATGCACCCCCGGGGCCCACATTTTTTTAATGTGTTTGTTGTACAACCTCAACCCCATAAAACACCTTTGGGATTAATTAGAGTGCAGATTGCTAGCCAGGCCTTCTTATCCAAATCAGTGCCTGATCTCACAAATGCACTTCTGAAAGAATGGTCAAACATTCCCATAGTCACACTCCTAAACCTTGCTGACAGCCTTCCCAGAAGAGTTAAAGCTGTTACAGCTGCAAAGGGTGGGCCAACTCTATATTGAACCCTACAGACTAGGACTGGGATACAATTAAAGTTCATGTGGGTGTAAAGGCAGGCATCCCAATACTTTTGGTAATATAGTGTATACAGTGGGAAAAAGTATTATTTGATCCCCTGCAGGTTCTGTAAATTTGCCCACTTACAAAGAAATGAAGGATCTATCATTTTATCATAGGTGCGTTTTGAATGATAGAGCCAGAATATTAACCAAAAAATCCAGAAAAAAGCATATAAAACAAATGCTATAAAAAAAAGTTGCAGTTCAGTGAGTAAAATTAGTATTTGATCCCCAAGCAAAACATGACTTAGTACTTGGTGGAGAAACCCTTGTTGGCAAGCACAGAGGTAAGACGTTTTTTGTAGTTGGTGAGCACGTTTGCACACATCTCAGGAGATATTTTGGTCCACTCTTCTTTACAGATCGTCTCTAAATCCTTAAAAAAGAACTATGGTCAAAATGAAGAAATCAATGTTATGTACCTATACAGTCTGTTAAACATGTCACTGATTGTTTTTCAAAAAGCAGTGAGGATGTTGAGATCTCATCTCTACCTTGTCTCCTGCTCTCGGGTGCACTTTATTTAGTTATGAAACAACTTCACTTCCTGGTTTTCTAATTGCCTGTTTTGAACACCTGTTGTCCCCTTTGTGTCTATCTCTCTGCAAAGACGTCCTGACATCAGTGGGGGAGGAGCTCTTGTATCATATGGGAAGCTGAGGGATTTCATTCTACACAGAATCCCGATTAGACTCTGCCCATGATCGGCCCATGAAGCCCACTCCCACCTATGTCCCTCCTTTGCCCACCCACTGCTTTAGATCCTAGACCTAGCGTGTCTGTAATGACTTTTGCCTGTTTTACATAGCACACACCCAGCCATTGATTGGCAGATGGGTGTGTGTTATGTAAAATAGACTGAGCATCATAGACAGCAGGAGGACTGGGGGATAGATAAGCTATTTCACTGACAGGAAATTACACCTGAGCTCTGCTGAACCCCTCCCATCATCATTACTAGTATACAGCATGGGGGGACTGCTGGAGGGGATTAGAGACCAGAATTGCAGCTATATGGTAGGAAAATAATAATTTCAGTTGTTATGTTTATTACCATGTGTAACTTTCAGGTATTTTTTAATGAGGATTTATTAAAATGTGTATGTTGATTTTAGTTGTACTTAAAGGTTTCTTAGCAACTCAAAGTTTCAGCTCCTGCCATACATTTTCTATAGGATTAAGGTCTGGAGACTGGCTAGGGCACTCCATGACCTTTATGTGCTTCTTCTTGAGCCACTCTTTTGTTGCCTTTGTGGTATGTTTTGGGTCATTGTCTTTCTCGAAGACTCACCCGAGACCCATCTTCAGTGTTGTGGCTGAGGGAAAAAGGTTTTCATCCAAGATTTTACAATACTTGGCCCCTTCCATTGGCCCCTCTAGGTGGTAAAGTCAGCCTTTAACTTTAGCAGAGAAACAGCCCCAAAGCAAATGTTTCCACCTACATGCTTGATTCTAGGGATGGTGTTCTTAGGGTCACCGTCAGTATTTTCTTCCTCCAAACACGGGGAGCTGAGTTAATGCCAAATATCTCAATTTTGGTCTCATCTGACCACAGCACTTTCTCTCAATCCCTCTCTGAATCATTTAGATGTTAATTGGCAAGACTGTACATGTGCCTTCTTGAGGAGGGGGACTCCCTGTGTTTGGAGGAAGAAAAATGCTGACCATGACCCTAAGAGTACCATCCTTACAGTCAAGCATGGAGGTGTAAACCTTATGCTTTGAGGCTGTTTCTCTGTTAAAGATACAAACCGACTAGGCCTGACCAATGGACTGGGCCATGTATTGTAAAATCTTGGATGAGAACCTTCTTCCCTCAGCCAGAACGCTGAATATGGGTCATAGATGGGTCTTTTAGCATGACAATGACTCAAAATATACTGCCAAGGCAACACAGGAGTGGCTCGAGAAGAAGCACATTAGGGTCATGGAGTGGCCTAACCAGTCTCCAGACCTTAATCCTGTAGAAAATTTATGGAGGGAGCTAAAACTTCAAGTTGCCAAGCGACAGCCAAGAAACCTTAAGGATTTAGAAAAGATCTGCAAAGAAGAGTGGACCAATAATCCTCCTGAGATTTGTGCAAATCTGGTAACCAACTACAAGAAACATCTTGCCTTACCTTGCTTGCCAACAAGGGTTTTTCCACCAAATACTAAGTCATGTTTTGGTTGGGGATTAAATACGTACTTTACTCACTGAACTGCAACCCAATTAATAACATTTGTATCCTGTTTTTTTCTGGAATTTTTGGTTAATATTCTGTATCTATCATTTAAAATACACCTATGATAAAAATTATAGACCCTTCATTTCTTTGTAACTTACAAAATCTGCGAGGGATCAAATAATTATTTTCCCCACTGTAGATATATATATATATATATATATATACACTCAGCAAAATTATAAACGCAAAACTTATTTGTCATGAGCCGAATGCAAAGATCTATGACTTTTTCTATGTACACAAAAGGCCTATTTCTCTCAAATATTGTTCACAAATCTGTTTAAATCTATGTTAGTGAGCACTTCTCCTTTGCAGAGATAATCCATCCACCTCACAGGTGTGGCATATCAAGATGCTGATTAGACAGCATAAGTATTGCGCAGGTGTGCCTTAGGCAGGCCACAATAAAAGGCCACTGTAAAATGTGCAGTTTTATCACACAGCACAATGCCACAGATGAGGGAGCATGCAATTGGCATGCTGACTGCAGTAATGTCCACCAGAGCTGTTGCCCTTGAATTGAATGTTCATTTCTCTACCATAAGCCATCTCCAAAGGTGTTTCAGAGAATTTGGTAGTACATCCACATCACAACCGCAGACTACATGTAACCACACCAGCCCAGGACCTCCACATCCAGCATCTTCACCTCCAAGATCATCTGAGACCAGCCACCCAGACAGCTGCTGCAACAATCGGTTTGCATAACCAAAGAATTTCTGCAAAAACTGTCAGAAACCGTCTCAGGGAAGCTCATCTGCATGCTCATCGTCCTCAGCAGGGTCTCGACCTGACTGCAGTTCATCGTCGTGGGCAAATGCTCACATTAAATTGCCATCTGGCACTTTGGAGACGTGTTCTCTTCACAGATGAATCCCGGTTTTCACTGTACAGGGCAGATGGCAGACAACATGTACGGCGTTGTTTGGGTGAGCAGTTTTCTGATGTCAACGTTGTGGATCGAGTGGCCCTTGGTGGTGGGGTTATGGTATGGACAGGCGTATGCTATGGACAACAAATAGAGGTGCATTATATTGATGGCATTTTGAATGCACAGAGATACCGTGACAAGATCCTGAGGCCTATTGTTATGCCATTCATCCAGCTCCATCACCTCATGCTGCAGCATTATAATGCACGGCCCGATGTTGCAAGGATCTGTACACAATTCCTGGAATCTGAAAACATCCCAGTTCTTGCATGGCCAGCATACTCACTGGACATGTCATCCATTGAACATGTTGGGATGCTCTGGATCGGCGTATACGACAGTGTGTTCCAGTTCTGGCCAATATCCAGCAACTTCGCGCAGCCATTGAAGAGGAATGTACCAACATTCCGCAGGCCACTATCAACAACCTGATCAACTCTATGCGAAGGAGATGTGCTGCACTGCGTGAGGCAAATAGTGGTCACACAGGGGCGTAACGATAGGGGTTGCATGGTCCAGGGGGCCCGTGTGCCTCTCTTGTACACCTGAATAGGAGAGATGGCAGGGGTGGCATTTAGAGGACCCAATCTCCTCCATTTTCCTCTATCCAGTTTACTTGTCTTCTGCTGTTCCCTGGGTCCCTGTGTGCTTCCTTGCCCCCCCCCCCCCCACAGAGCCACTGTCTTGCCCCCTCCTCTCTCCTGCCAGCAGCTGTAGAAGATGTGTCATGATGGAGAGATGGGAACAGGTTGGTGAATTTGTCATTTACCGGCTCCTTCCTTTTGTGAATGAACAGAGTCAGTGATTGGTACCAATTGGTTCATTCATAACTGAAGCATAGTAAACTGTTTTTACTATACTTCCGTTTCCGAATGAATGGGAAGCTCAGTGCACAGCTATTCCTGTCCATTCATTCTGTGCAGCTGAGGCTACATAGATGGGAAATGAGGGCTGAGGTTTGTTTAGACCTCTCATCAAAGCCCCCAAACAGGGCTCCTAAAAAAATGTAAAAAATTGTAAAAATAAAATTGTAAAAGAAATAAAATGAAATGGTAAAAAAATAATAAGATTAAAATAAAAACTAAAAACTACTGACACCAGTGAGGGAACTATCAGGATTGCAAAGGTTGCAATTGTGATCGGGCCTTGGCATTTTACCACTATAGAAAGGTCCAAAGATGGCAGAAAGGGGCCTGCTGCAGAACTTATGAAAGGGCCCCACTTCAGGACCGTAATAAAGGGACCCGCGATAGGAGTAAAGGGCCCCAGGATCAGTGTGAAGAGTGAAGGGCCCTGGCCAGGGGTCAGGGGGCCCTTCATAATTTCTTGCACCGGGCCCCTGAAGGTTCTAGTTACACCTCTGACCACCAGATACTGACTGGTTTTCTGACCCCCCTGGACCCCCCAATACAGTAAAACTGCACATTTTAAAGTGGTCTTTTATTGTGGTCAGCCTAAGGCACACCTGTGCAATAATCATGCTGTCTAATCTTAATATGCCACACCTGTGAGGTGGATAGATTATCTCGGCAAAGGAGAAGTGCTCACTATCACAGATTTGTGAACAATATTTGCGAGAAATAGGCCTTTTGTGTACATAAAAAAAGTCGTAGATCTTTGCGTTCAGCTCATGATAAATAGGGGAAACACAAAAGTGTTGCGTTTATAATTTTGCTCAGTGTATACTGTATATATACCAAACCTGTATTGAAAGAATATCAGGTGAGTGGCCTATCTAATTTTGAATGAATTGTATGAATAGACCTCATTCTCTAAAGCCTCGTACACACGATCCGATTTTGGGACGACAGAACGTCCGTCTTTTGTTGGATGCTTGTCTCATGTCGAAAGTGAAGAGCGTACTAACAATACGAAAATTTTCTTATGACCAAACGCAACGTCAGAAGTGATGTAATCTTTTGAATATTTTTGCATCTTTTTTTTTTTGTTTCTGAGCATGCGTAGTCTCAGCCGTACAATTTTTTTTGCACGAAAACTGTACTAAAGGAATGAAAATCGGACATTGCCTTGTCGTACGACAAAAATGTATTAATCTGCATTTCCAGCTTTTGTCTGACGAAAAATCAAAATCAGCTGTCGAAAGGAGCATACTAACGGTAAGAATTTCAGATGACAGGCCGTCTAGCGAAAATTCCCGACCTAAATTTGCATCGTGTGTACGTGCATTTAGGCACTTTTGTTTAATTTAGTTTAAAATCACCTTTCTCTTTTATCACTTACTAGGTATAGTGCAACCTACAAGAGTAGGATGCTAGTTACTATAAAAAAAATAGCCCATGGGCAGCTACTCCTGGTGAACACTCCCCCCCCCCACACACACACACATACTGTTGAACAAGTGCAGGTATTAACCTACCATGTAGAAGTTAGGACATAGAAATCTCTTCCTAGAAATCCTAATTATATTGGTTCTACTTTATGCAAGTTGTTGGCTTTGTGACAAGCCATATAACACATATTCTAGCAGTCTCCACAGTTTCAGTCATTGAAAGTATAAAGTTCCTTGCTCCATTTAGGTTCAGCTGCCACAGCAAGGCTAGCTTGTAAAGCTTTTTTTCCTGAGGACATATATGATAGGTCAGCCTTGAACTGTTCTGTCACAGTGTCCACCTGTCACAGCACGTGGCATCCTGCTCCGCCAAGCAGACCTTAATGATCCTGGCCTCATGACCTGGATAGCAGTGTGTTAAGCAGAGGTCTTCTCCCCTTCTCCCTGTACGGAACCATAAACCAGGTGGAAACAGAAAATGCAGTTAAAATAACACCTTTAATGAAATAGCAAAAAAATAACACAGTGTAGTCAAAAACTGAAGCTAGGGTTTGGATGCCAGAGTGGGTAATCAGACGAGCTGGGGTCAGGAAGCCAGAAATCAACATAGTAAGGAGCCAAAGCAAGAACAGGTATATGAAAAGAAGTCAGCCAGGCCATGTCATATACAGGAACACAGATAGGAAACACACTGGATATCGCTGACCACACAAAGGTGAGGAGAAAATGAGCTAAGCTGCTTAAATAGCTAAAAGGGGCTGGCTGTAGGCTGGACTAATGAGTCAGGTTAATGGTAACCAGGTGAGTCACTGTGGAAACAACGAGTGACTGGTAATTAACCGACAGCTGAATAGCTTTGAGCACTGAAAGAAAAGAGCTAACGAGCTGCCCATAAGTACCAGAAGACAGTCCTGACAGCATCGGTGTGGTGCTTCTCCCTTCTGGGGAGGGCTATGCTCCTTATCCATGTCCCTCAGGGAACTTTTTGTCTGGTGCTACTACCCTTATGAGGACTGGTGAGAAGATCTTGGCAGAGATCTGTATGATGCAAATTGTCACATGGGAAACACTTCTTTAGTACTCTTTTGAGGTCTGCCTGGTTTGTGATTTGTGTAAGCAGCATCTGTGGACACATGGCTGTAAATAAAACCCCACTCTTCAGCTGTGGGCTAGGTCTGAATCTGCTACCATCTTTAGTAAAGGAACTTTGCCCTATTGCCACAGGAAGCAGGAAATATGGGTGGGAGGAAGTAGTTGTCTTTGCCTTGCCAGTAAACATGCTGAGAATGGAACCAGAGTGGTAGGCTAGGCAGTCTACAAGATATTGAGACAAACTGCTGTGGCCTGGATGAAAGGAGAGACAAGTGCACCTTTTTATTGGTCAATTACCCTACATTGTTGCAGGCTCAGTAGGTGATCACTTGGTGCAGCATGTCAGACAGGAGGGTCAAGAGCCTACATGACAGGTATTCCTTCCTCTGCCCCACTTGCAGTACAACAAAGCAGAGGGCTGCAGGCAATCCATTTTGTAATGCCTGCAAATCATCACCAGTGGAATCTCTTCCATTCTATGTTTCCCCACTCCCAGCCTTTGGTATTCCAGGGCCATTCTCATCCCTGGACTCCCAAAGATGTGGGTGAGTAAGAAATACCTAACTTCCATCTTCTGTAACCTTAGAGAATTCTAAAGAAGCTTTCCCAGGCAGTAGACACAGGGGTTGATTTACTAAAGGCAAATTCACTTTGCTCCACAAGTGCACTGCTAATGCTCCACAAGTTTAGGAAGTGCAGTCACTGTAGATCTGAGGGGAAGATCTGAAATGAGGGGAAGCTCTGCTGATTTTATCACCCAATCGTGTACTAGCAAAAATGCTGTTTTCTATTTTCCTTGCATGTCCGCCTCGGATCTACAGCGTCTGCACTTTCAAGTGCACTTGTGGAGAACTAGCAGTGCACTTGTGGAGAACTAGCAGTGCACTTGTGGAGCAAAGTGGATTTGCCTTTAGTAAATCAACCCCACTGTCTCAGCCAAATATAGGGTCAGTCGTGAGCATCAACAAAGTGTCCACCTCAACTTCTTTTCCATAGAAAGAGTTGATGTCCACATTATTTAGGTTGATTAGGGATACATCTAAGATTGAGGATTCCTCTGCCATGGAGTCTTACATGGCAGTACCTTTTGGGATGCATAAGCTAAAGTGTTCTGTCAGGGTTTTTCTCTACAATTCTTTTTTTGAAGATTTTATCTATGGAGCGGAAAAGTGAAAGTGACCAACTCAGCCATTTTTTCTTTTTTTTTTTGGCCACAATGCTTTTCTGTGCATTACCCTTTTGAGAGCAGTGGGTTTCTAGAAAGTGGGTGACTTTGCTGTGGGATTTCAGTATAAAGAGTCAATATCGGTCCACCTGGGTGGCTAGCAGGGACCTAGATTAGAGTAATTAGGGTACCACGTCCCTAAATCATAATGGAAAAAAAACGCATATAGGATAGCACCTGGGACTTTATGGGTACCATAAAAATTTAAACCTTCACAGGAGTCAAGATGTTGAAAATATAAAAGGTTATTTTATTTAACTGTATTTCTTAAAAAGCTCACAGTTGTGAGTCTGTGGTTCACACAACAATAAAAGAACATCAGAGAACATTAACTATATGAATATATATAGTCTATTGGCCCTATTGGAATCCCTCATGGCTACTGGGTCCTGATATGCTGAAGAAAAAACTATACCTAGCAACATAGAGATGACATAGTATCCAATCTCACAGTGGTTTTGGGGAGAGCCCATAGAAAGGGTCCACATGGTACGAATACAAACAATTCCATTGGTACTACCACTGGCTAGAAAATGGGTACTTCTAGATTAACAGTTGTTGGTATAGTCCAGCATTATCGCCCACGATCATGCCTTTGGGATTCCTCTTTACATGTTTCGCGTTCAGATTATGTATACGCTTCTTCAGAAGATTAGGGCTTATAGGACTGGTCTGTAATACAAGGATACAGTAAAACATTTTTTCACAAATATAGATATATGAATACAGTATTTTTAGTAGTACAATTCCTTTTCTGCTTGAACTTACTTCTATGTTCCTTGAACACAAAAAACAAATGCCTCGGAGCCTGCCCACTCAAAGACCACCTGATGTCACAGTGGAGTGTGGGGACGCTTAAGCGGTTATCTGTGAAAGCATATTTATAAGCAATTGTATTTAGGGGATGATCATTTGGTTATGTTAATTGTATTTATATGTTACAACTGATTTATCCACAACCACCAGAGATTTTTTTCATAGCCCAGGTTAAGTTAGAGATGAAGTTGCAGTACGCAACTTACACCACTAAGTGGCCATCTCGAATTGGAGCATAGAGAAGACAGAAATTAGACAGTGTGGAAAATACTTGAAGTATCTATATAACCCAAAAACTTTAAGTTTTGTTTAATCGAACATACCTGAAAATGGCGCAGTAGAAGCCAATCAGTTTATTTCTATACTTTTTAGAAGGTCACAACCACATCAGTTGGTGATCAAGGGATTGATACCAGGGGTTAGCTAAAGATGAAAATGACTTAGAGGTGCTGGCTATTGAAGATTGTGGCATAAAGTCCCGTGGTAACAGTAGTTACCAGGGTCTTTGATCCTAGGTAGAGAGAGAGGAGGAATAACAAAATAAGCAATGCCTTATTGGAAAGGGGGCTGTAGAGATGCTGAAAGGCCGGATAGGTCCTGAACTTACCCAGTCATGTATGAAGTGCTGTGTAACCGGCGTCCGTCCAATGCAGGTGTGTAGCCTGCACATGGACCGGCGCCGTCTTAAGCGTCCCGGCCCTGACGTCATTGGAGGGAGACTCCTCTCCTCTCCATGCGTCAATTTCCGGCCCGGCGAACTTCCCCGTCAGGGCGCATGCGCAGAGCGCTTGCTGTCACTGACTGGGGATTTTCTCCACAGCCCCTCAGAGGGGAGGGGCTGGGAGAGCGCCGCATCAACCAAAACAGTGCCCGGACATCCGGAAGGGAAATTCCGAGTGGGGGCATGCATGGTGTACGGCGCTTTCAGCCGCACACCCCAGACCTGGCCCCAGGAAACCCACCCCCCTCACAACCAAGGGAGGAGGGGGAGAGACAGGAGGCCCGTCCATATAGTGACCCCTAGTGGTCACAGAGTGTAACAGAAGACACCTATTAATTCTGCCCAAGGAGCATATACAAATATACTGTTTAACAAGATCATTGAAAAGCAACATTAACAATTAATTATCAAACATTACAGCATACATCCTTGATCTTTAACATTTTGAAGTGGTCCCACGGGACCCCAGAGGAGGCAATTGGGATAAGAGAATCCTACAAAAAGAAACCCGTTGGATTGAACAACTCAATGCTACCCATCTCCCAGGGTTGAACGAAATCTGTTCGTACAAACCTTTCTTGTAGGGCTAATATATACAACCTCGTTCCTTGTCCAATTTCCCTGTCTTGCCCTAGAGCATAAATGCAACAGAGTCATTCTGTGTATGGCTTTACTGTTCCAGTCCTATTTTAAAAAACACCACTAGCCTATAGCCAGGAACACATCCCTATGATGATCACCCAACCTAGATATCTAAATAATACAAAATGTTAAAGATCAAGGATGTATGCTGTAATGTTTGATAATTAATTGTTAATGTTGCTTTTCAATGATCTTGTTAAACAGTATATTTGTATATGCTCCTTGGGCAGAATTAATAGGTGTCTTCTGTTACACTCTGTGACCACTAGGGGTCACTATATGGACGGGCCTCCTGTCTCTCCCCCTCCTCCCTTGGATGTGAGGGGGGCGGGTTTCCTGGGGCCAGGTCTGGGGTGTGCGGCTGAAAGCGCCGTACACCATACATGCCCCCACTCGGAATTCCCCTTCCGGGTGTCCGGGCACTGTTGTCGGGGAGTCTCCCCTCCCCGACCCTCTCGCGGCGTAGTTGGTTGTCACGGGCCTGTGGGCCTTCCCCTTAAGGCTCACCCCCGTACATACCACATGCCGCGAAA
>BLSH010521767.1:198295-210585 GCA_018402905.1 Glandirana rugosa
TGGCAGCTGTACGCTTGACTTTTCTCAGTTCACGGGCAGTTATTTTGCGCCTTGGTTTTTCCACACGCTTCTTGCGACCCTGTTGGCTATTTTGAATGAAACGCTTGATTGTTCGATGATCACGCTTCAGAAGCTTGGCAATTTTAAGAGTGCTGCATCCCTCTGCAAGATATCTCACTATTTTTGACTTTTCGGAGCCTGTCAAGTCCTTCTTTTGACCCATTTTGCCAAAGGAAAGGAAGTTGCCTAATAATTATGCACACCTGATATAGGGTGTTGATGTCATTAAACCACACCCCTTCTCATTACTGAGATGCACATCACCTAATATGCTTAATTGGTAGTAGGCTTTCGAGCCTATACAGCTTGGAGTAAGACAACATGCATAAAGAGGATGATGTGGTCAAAATACTCATTTGCCTAATAATTCTGCACACAGTGTATTTAGCAAGATCATTAAAAAGCAACATTAGAAATTAATTATTAAACATTACAGCATACATCCTTGATCTTTAACATTTTGTATTATTTAGATATCTAGGTTGGGTGATCATCATAGGAATGTGTTCCTGGCTATAGGCTAGTGGTGTTTTTTAAAAAAATAGGACTGGAACAGTAAAGCCATACACAGTATGACTCTATTGCATTTATGCTCCAGGGCAGGACGAGGAAATTGGACAAGGAACAAGGTTGTATAAATTAGCCCTATAGGAAATTGTTGCAGGCTCAGTAGGTGATCACTTGGTGCAGCATGTCAGACAGGAGGGTCAAGAGCCTACATGACAGGTATTCCTTCCTCTGCCCCACTTGCAGTACAACAAAGCAGAGGGCTGCAGGTAATCCATTTTGTAATGCCTGCAAATCATCACCAGTGGAATCCCTTCCATTCTATGTTTCCCCACTCCCAGCCTTTGGTATTCCAGGGCCATTCTCATCCCTGGACTCCCAAAGATGTGGGTGAGTAAGAAATACCTAACTTCCATCTTCTGTAACCTTAGAGAATTCTAAAGAAGCTTTCCCAGGCAGTAGACACAGGGGTTGATTTACTAAATTCAAATTCACTTTGCTCCACAAGTGCACTTGGAAGTGCAGTCACTGTAGATCTGAGGGGAAGATCTGAAATGAGGGGAAGCTCTGCTGATTTTATCACCCAATCGTGTACTAGCAAAAATGCTGTTTTCTATTTTCCTTGCATGTCCGCCTCGGATCTACAGCGTCTGCACTTTCAAGTGCACTTGTGGAGAACTAGCAGTGCACTTGTGGAGAACTAGCAGTGCACTTGTGGAGCAAAGTGGATTTGCCTTTAGTAAATCAACCCCACTGTCTCAGCCAAATATAGGGTCAGTCGTGAGCATCAACAAAGTGTCCACCTCAACTTCTTTTCCATAGAAGGAGTTGATGTCCACATTATTTAGGTTGATTAGGGATACATCTAAGATTGAGGATTCCTCTGCCATGGAGTCTTACATGGCAGTACCTTTTGGGATGCATAAGCTAAAGTGTTCTGTCAGGGTTTTTCTCTACAATTCTTTTTTTGAAGATTTTATCTATGGAGCGGAAAAGTGAAAGTGACCAACTCAGCCATTTTTTCTTTTTTTTTTTGGCCACAATGCTTTTCTGTGCATTACCCTTTTGAGAGCAGTGGGTTTCTAGAAAGTGGGTGACTTTGCTGTGGGATTTGTCATTGTCTCAATTAAACAAGGCCACGGTTATTCTGGTGAAGGATTTCCCTTCTTTTAAAGGCGGGTGGACAACTCCTAGTGGGACTCCTGCCCCAGAAGTTGGCGAATCCAGTTCTGGCTGTGGAAAGGTTCAAATGTTTCTACTAAAGCCTCTTCACAGGACTCAAGAAGGTCGGAATATGACCTGTCGTAAATCTTAAAGTGTTGAATGTGTTTTTCTAAATCAGCAAGTCGAGTTCATGGTAGTGGTACTTCTGTACAAAGGATACTTTCTGGCATCAATATGTATGTATCAATGATGTATACTTCCATGTACCCATTTACCTACAGCACCAACAGTTCTTCACAGTAGGGAAGAAGCACAATCAGTTTACAAGCTTGCTCTTTTCACCAAATCATTGGTGCCAGTGTTAGCTGACTTGGGGTCAAAATGGATACCAATCCTGAGTTACCTGGACAACCTTTTATTGTGTGTGGAGACTACGTCATCTTCAGTTTTCTGACTCTAATCTCCTCTGCTGCTAGCTGGAAATCCTTTTTATTTCTTCCTCTTGGAAAAAATAGTATCAACAGATACCAGCATGAGAAGCTAGTGAAGAATAATGGGTCCCAAGTCCACTCAGGATTCTTGAAGTTTAGGGGAGTGTCTGTTCCCAACAATATGCTGGAACTTCAATGACCTGGTCCCAAAGCAAGTGGGCTGAATGATGCATGCCATCAGACTGAGGACATCTAGCAGCAGAAAAAAAAGTACTTTGGGTGAAATCTTTGGACTAAAGGTGAATATTCCAGCAAAAGTTGATTTTTGTAATATACTATTTAATAGGCTGTTCATTTTTATCTTGTTATGGTAAGTTGGAGTCCTGTTTTAATTAAGAACTACATTTCTGATTGATGGACTGTATGAGCCAAGTAATATTAAGGCTCTATTCACACCTATGCATTGCAATATGTACATTATGAATCATCAAAACACATGCCACGTGGCATAGCATTGTTTTCAATGGGTCTAGTTTACATATTAGCACTGTATTGCAGCTCATCATGGAAAATAGTTCAGATACATTGTTTTCACCCATCAATGTGCATTGAGGGGGTCTATAGAAGTCAATAGGAGCCACCCCTGACAACAGTCCATGTGCTCTTAGCCTAGCTACATTTTAAACATGGCAGAGTAATCTCATGTGTCCCTAGAAGCTGAGCACATAATCTTAGAAAATGCATGATATAAATGCATGCCAAAACACACATTGAAAATTGTGTGAAACACAACAAGTGAAAGCACATAGAAGTGAAAGCACATTGGTGTGAAGACATGCTAAATATCAGTACATGCACATTTAAAGGAATGTTCCTTTTTCTATGGAGAGCTTTCCAAAACCACTGACATTACTTAAAATATTGCATGTATGAATGATCTTAAAATTACCTCCTTGCAACACTGAAAACTCTGCCATTACTGTTACTAGAAGCAAAACTGTATATTTGTTATACATTTCTCTCTCTTTTTGTGTCAAACATAGAATGGCAATGGCAGGAAAAAGCTGCATATTACTAATCAGAACCAATCAGAAATGTGTGGTGTTGGCTGAGAAATGTGGTGAACAAAGCACAATGAGCATGATCTGTGCCAGTAGATGAGCAGATTTAAATATTCATGAATAATTAAATCTGCAAAGACAGTGGCAACTTAACATACAAATTAAATGGGTATAGAAAAAATGGATACAGCTGGAACAACTAATGCTATATATACTTAATGATATACTATATCTGACCAGATATGGGTTTAGTGTAATAAAGTGTCCTGGGTAACAGGTCATCCTCAAGGAATGTATAGTTTATTACCTAGAAAAGTGTTCCAGTTATCAAAGGGTTATACTGTATTATTAAAGAAGCCATTGGATTGTGTTAAAATAGCCATGTAGTCAGAAGTATAGAAAATAGAGAAATAGAAGGGCCATAAGGTGACATTTCAAACTACGGTTCAAGGACATACCTGTTCTGATTACATTTTCTGAAGTAAATCGTGTGACTTGATGGGAAAAAAAGATAACTGCATTGTTTACATGACAACATTCTGGAAATGTTCTCCTTCCTGATGGGGAAGCACCATTAGGGAATATTTTAATCTAGTGGCTGAATCTGGATTGATTACTAAGAAATATTTGTTTAAAATAAAAATACTTCTACAGTGCTTTTATATGGATGATGCCAAGCTGCACACTGTAAAAATGTAATTGTAGCATTAAATGTTATGTGTGAAAATGTATCTATTATATAAATTTAAATGTCTAAGCGTTGGCATATGCAGGAGACATCCACAGAATGAATTACACTTGCATAAAGCTCACCTTCTTTTATCAATAGTTTACCCCTCCTCTCCTTCATTCACCAGGAAATGAGGACGGTCGTTCCTTCATTGCTGCATATCTATATCACCAAGATAAAGAGACAGAGATAAGCTAAAAGATTCATTCTTTGGCAGATGAGAAAAATGCTGACTTAATCTGCTTGGATGTTTCCTTGTGATATTAGCAGGGTTTTTGCTATGTTTCATGAATGTAAAGGAAAGCAAGTAATGTCTCTATGTTTACAAGGTAGTCCATCTACATGTATGTTCTGTTATATTTAAAATTATTATAAAATTATAAAAACAAAAAATAAAAAACACCTGTGTAAAGAGAATATTGGTTAAGGTAAGTGAGTAATGGAAATCCACTTCACTGTTGATATGGCTTGAAGTTGGTTAAGTTATTATACTGAATGTACAATTTACTTGGCATGTTGGGGAGTTGGTAATACATAGACTAGGGATGGGCCAAACACCCCCTGGTTCGGTTCGCACCAGAACACAGCGAACAGGCAAAAAGTTCTAGCGAACATGTGAACCTTATTAAAGTCTATGGGACACGAACATGAACAATCAAAAGTGCTCATTTTAAAGGCTTATATGCAAGTTATTGCCATAAAAAGTGTATGGGTACCTGGGTACTGCCCTGGGGGACATGTATCAATACTAAAATAAGTTTTAAAATGTTAATTTTTTCAGAAGCAGTGATTTTAATAATGCTTAAATTGAAACAATAAAAATGAAATATTCCTTTAACCACTTCCGTACCGCCGGAAGTCATATGACATCCTTGGGTTTGAGTGGTTATATCTGAATGGTGCCTGATACTGTTTTTTTCTACAGGCGATTCCCCGTCAGATAAAAATGGTCTTATCAGTGGATTCGCAGAGAGATCACTTTTATCAGCGGCGGGAGAGGTGCCCCCCTTCCCGCTGCTTTCCCACCATCTCCGGCGCTTACCGGACCGAGATGATCGGATCCGTTCCCCCCCCCCCCCAGTGTCTGTGAGCGGCTGAAAATTTTTTTTTTTTTTATTGTTGGAAGCTAGTATCATCAAGATTCAGGAATAGGATAGGCAGCATAGGCAGTCTTCAAGGGATCCCAGATCCCTAGCAAATTCAATCAGTTACATCAGTTTCAGGGGCTTGATAGCTGCTGATCCAGGATTGAATCATTTTTTATAAATGTGAGCCTATCAACAGAGTCTGTGGACAGGTGCACACTTTGATCTATTACAAACCCTCCAGCAGCACTAAATGTTCATTCAGAAAGCATTTGTTGGACAGGCCAGTAGCTCGATTGCAACTTTACCCTTGTAAGGTGGATCAAGAAGGGTTGCCAGCCAGTAATGATTCCTCTCCTTGATACCCAGGGCCAAAACTTGGGGGGGGGCGCCTACCCTGGGTGATGCATCTAGGGGGGTGCCGCCCCCACCAGCACTGGGAACTGCTGCTCTAAGGGTGTCACTGCCGCCAGATCAAGTGTAATGGACAGGCAGGTCTCCCTCCTAGTCCTGCCCAGTGTCCAAACAGCCTATGTCTTTTCTGTGTGAGGCATCCCAGAGAAGGGTAGGCTTCAAAGAAGGCCCTGGACTAGGGGAGGGGAGTAGAGGAGGCCCTGGACTGGGGAGAGCAGAGGAGGCCTTGGGCACTGGGGGTGCAGAGGAGGCTCTGAACTGGGGGGATGCAGTGAAGGTCCTAGGATGATGAGGGTGTAGAGGAGGCCCCCAGACTGGGGGCGTTAGAGGGGGCCCTGGACTGGAGGGTGCAGTGGAGGCCCCGGGCTAATGGGGGGTGTGGAGGAGGCCTTTGGCTGGGGAGTGCAGAGGAGGCCCTAGGCTGGGAGTGCAGAGGAGGTTCTGACCTGGGGGGGCACAGAGGAGACCCAGGACTTAGGGATGCAGAGGAGGTCCTGGGCTAGGGGGAGGTGCAGAGGAGGCCCTGGACTGGGGGGGCAGAGGAGGTGCTGGAGTGAGGGGTGCAGAGGAGGCCCTGGACTAGGAGGGGAGTACACAGGAGGCCCTTGACTGGGGGGTGCAGAGGAGGCCCTGGACTAGGAGGGGAGTACACCGTTGGCCTTGGACTGGGGGGTGAAGAGGAGGCCCTGGACTTAAAAAGTGGGGTTGATAAAGGACCTGGATTGTGAGAGCAGGGTGTAGAGGAGGCTCTTAACTTGGGGTGGGCTGTAAAGGAGGCCTTGGACTAGGAGAGGAGTGCAGAGGAGGCCCTGGACTAGGGGGTGGGTGCAGAGGAGGCCATTGACTAGGAAATGGTGGTTGGTGTGGCAAAGGCACCTGGATAGGGAGGGTACAAGGGAGATACTGGACTAGGTGAGGGGGTGCCTGGAGGTCCCAGATTAGGAGAGGGGGTGTCTGGAGGCCCTGGCCAGGGCAGGGCAGCAGGTGTCTGGCGGCCCTGGACTATGAGAGGGGGAGCGTGGAGGCCCTCTGGAGTAGGAAGAAGGCCTGAAGGACCTTCCAGCTTCAAGGAGAAAGAGCCTGGATTTAAAGCCTGGGCTGAAGAAGAGCCTGCCTGGGCCCTGGAGGGTGAATTCACAACATAAATGGGGACATTTTGCAATTGTTGCAAGTAATGACAAACAAGAGCAGAGAGACAGGTCGTGTGGTAGATTTATTAATGGATAAGTACAGCCAAAGCCTGTTTGGCTGTACTTCTCCTGTTGATTACATCAGTGCAGATTGTTTTTCACTCCTGTTACCCATTTTCAGGCGGTTTAAGCCCCCTGTCGACTGATATCACAGAGTCGGTCCAGGTTGATGAAAGATAGTTAGGATCTGCTCACATGCCTGGAAGCCCCCTTCACAGCCCAGTGTTTCAGTGAGCATTGGGGGGGCAGAGCAGAGCCAGAGACTGACAGCCACCAGCTCTCTGCCAGGTAGCACTGAGAACTGAGAGCTGTTTGATTACTCGGTTGGTTCTCAGCCATAGAGCGGGTGGGGGACAGATGAAGCATCAACCTAGGTAAGTAAGTATGATTCATAAATAAAATTCCCACACTTCTCTTTTAGTTACCCGACATCTCCTCTTTCCTGCTATCTGGCCCAAATGACAATTAGGCCTCATTCACATAAAGCATATGCGTCCATGCCCAGTGTGATGGTCGTGTACCGCGTAGGGATACATGGTGTTCTGTCCATCATTGTGTAGGCAGGCCAGTCAAAGTCAATTGGGATGCAGCAGCTGCATAAACATAGTTGAATGTAAAAATTGGACATGTAGACAGGAAGGGTCGCATGTATCCGAATGCACAGTGTCTGCATTCGGATCTGTGCACCCTCTTCTATAGGTGAAGCTCTCTGGTGGATGCAGATGCAGCAAAAAGTGTTTCAGCCTATAGGACCTGTCTCAGAGCCTGTCTGAATGAGCTTAAGGAGAATTTATCGAAACTAGAACAGACAGAATTTGGAACAGGTGTGCATGGCAACCAATCAGCTCATAGCTTTCATTTTTAAAGCTGAACAAGCTGAATATAGAAGCTGATTGGTTGCCATGCACAGCTGTTCCAAATTCTGACTGCACCAGCTTTGATAAATTCCCCTCACTGTGTTTTACATTTCTTACTCCTGACTACTGCATTCTAAGTACAGCCCATTCTTTGTTAAAGTGGTTCTAAAGGCACAAGATTTTTAATCTTCATGCATTCTATGCATGAAGTTAAAAAACCTTCTGTGTGCAGCAGCCCCCCAGCCCCACCTAATTCTTACCGAGCCACCTCTCGATCCAGTGATGTCCACAAGAACCTTGGCTGTCTGTGGGACTCGCACTCCTGATTGGCTTTTGGCAGCAATGGAAGCCATTGGCTCACACTGCTGTCAATCACAGCCAGTGAGCCAATCAGAAGATGGAGGGAGCAGAGTCGACCCATGGCTCCTTGTGTGGATGGACACACAGAGCCATGGTTCGGGAGCATGCCTGCTTGGGTGCCCTCATAGTAAGATGCTTGCTGTTGGGGCACCCAGAAAGAGGGAGGAACCAGGGGAGCCAGTGAGGGACCCAAGAAGAGGAGGAACTGAGCTGCTCTGTGCAAAACCACACAGAGCAGGTAAGTATAACATGTCTATTATTTAGAAAAAACAAGCAAAATCAAGACTTTAATATCACTTTAATGTTAGCTGTATGTAATAAAGGATATGCAATAGAACAGTTTTATTTTATTAAAATGAGTGTTGAGGTTTGTACTGTCTGTTACATACTCGCTTGTAGCACAGTCATTAAACCATATGGGCCTTTAAGCTCCTCCCACTGTACCACACCCTCAGTTTTTGTGTGGCGCCGCTATATTGCCACATACCATTTTCCTTGGGGGGGGTGCAAAAAAAATCAGCCCCGGGTGCCAGATGTGATAGCTATGCCACTGTTGGTACCACAAATCCTAGGGTCCTTTTTACAGGCTTTGCAGAATCAGGGAGCCCATGCAGCATAAATTTGCAGAGGCATAAGATTCTGAGTCCTCTGAGTCACTAAGGATGACATTGTCAGGAACTACTACCTCCCAGCCACGTACAACTCCTTGGGTTTCTGGGGACTGAAAACCATCCCTTAAAGACTGATGCATGTTATCCTCTACTCAAGTGCCCTATCCATGATTCCACAAAGTGTGTGCTCCAGCAGGAAGACTAGAGGGACAGTGTCACTGATGTATGCATTGTCACTGCTCACTATCCTTTTGGCCTCCATAAATGGTGACAGCACAGTGCATGCATCCTTGATCAGTAGCCACTAGCGTGGCAAAAAGAAGCCAAGCTCCCCTGAGCCTGTCCTGGTGCCATACTCACACAGGTACTCATTGATGGACCTCTGCTGTGTGTGCAGCCGCTGCAGCATTGTCAACGTTGAGTTCCACCTGGTGGGCATGTCACAAATGAGGTGGTTGGTGGGCAGGTTGAATTCATGTTGAATGTCAGCCAGCCGAACACTGGCATTGTATTACCACCAGAAATGCCTACAGACTTTTCTGGCCTGCCTCAGCAGATCTGGTAAGCCTGGGTACCTGGTCAAGAAACGCTGCACCACCAAATTCAGGACATGTGCCAAGCATGGAATATGTGTCAAGTGTCTCTGTCTGAGGGTGGAGAGAAGGTTGGTGCCATTGTCATATAGAACCATTCCTGGCTCAAGCCGCCATGGCGTCGGCCACCTCTGAGCCTGCCCCTGCAGAGCTGACAGAATCTATGTCCCAGTGTGGCTCCTGTCCCTTAGACAGACCAACTGAAGCACCGCATGGCATCTTTTAGCCTGACTACTTGCGTAGTCCTTGAATGCTTAGGAAGCACTGCTGGTTCAGAGGACAATTCTGCAGAAGAAGCCATAGAGAAAGAAGAAGAGGAGGGGCAGAGCAGACAAATGTGTCAGAATCAACACCAGCTTTTTGGAGGCTTTGGAGGCATGGTGGCAGAACAAGCTCCAATACTGAACCCTGTCTTGCATCCTTCCCAGCTGCCAGCAGAGTTACCCGGTTGCCTTGAAGGAAAGGTAACATCCCTGACCATGCCTGCTGGACCATGAGTCAGCAGTAATATGAACCTTGGTGCTGACCATCCTATCCAATGAGGCCAAAACATTGCCTTCCACATGGCAGTAGAGGGCTGGAATGGCTTTACGTGAAAATAAATGTATTTGTGAAACTTGCCACTGTGGTACAGCACATTCCACAAATTCATGAAAGGGGGCAGAGTCTACCAGCTGAAAAGGCAGCAGTTGTAGTGCTAGCAATTTGGCCAAGCTAGCATTTAGATGCTGAGCATATGGATGGCTGGGACGGTATTTTTTTTTACTGTTCAGCAACTGGGGTAGGGGAATTTGCCTGCTGAAATCGACTGGTGGTGTACAGGTATCAGATAGGCTGCAAGTACTTGTGGCACCTATTGCTACACCGTCGTTCCTCTCAGTGCATGTTTTTGAGAGGATTTAAGGTATAGTAGGGGATGAGATCCAGATGAGGAGCAAGGAGAAGTCCACCTTTTTTTCTGATGTGGGTCTTTCGGGTGCTGTTGCCAACGGACTGCATGGCAGGTCGTCATACATCTTGTCAAACATGTGGTGCCCAAGCAGCTGGTGTTCTGGCCACGCTTGATCTTCTTCAGACATAGATTGCAAACAGCAATGGTGCAATCTACTGCACATGTGTTGAAAACAGCCCACACCAATGAACTTTTGGAAGTCAACAGGGAGTCAGCAGCGCCCTGCACCTGTGGAGCTCTGTAATGTGATGCAATAGGGTGGCTTCCCTTAAACTGGTCCCTGGAGGACATCCTGCCTTATTGGAGTTGTGCCTCCTCCTACTCCTCACTTTCCTCCTCTCTTCTCTCAGGCACCCAAGTACAGTCAGTGATATCATCATCCTCTCCCCCCTCGTCACTGGAGCAAACTTGGCAGTATGCTGCAGCTGGGGGAACATGACTGCTAGTTTCTTGTCCTTCTGTGGCACCCCCTCTCTTTAGGCTCACGTTACTTTCTTCCTGAACCTGGGAACCAACATTGTAGCCTTCAAATTGCTGCACATCCTCCAGCAGCATGTAACCAACACTATTGTCAAATAATTCTAGTGACTCTTCTGTGCATGATGGTGGGGCTATGGAAGGAGTAACTGTGGACAAGGAGCCAAAGGAATAGACCGCTTTGGCAGCTGCATTGGAAGGCAAATTAGCATGAGCCTGGGGACAGAGGATGAGGAGGATGAGGACGGCTTAGTTATCCACTCCACCAACACTTCTGCATGTTGTAGCCCAATAACACGGCCAGCAGCAGAATAAAAAGGACAAGCGTGCCCCGCCTGCAGAGAATGCACCATGACCAAAACCCCCACTTTTTATTGTAGACACAGAGGCTGCTTGCCCTCTTTTAGTGGCTTGTGAGCATCTGCCTCTCCTTGGTGGCCTTTCAGACGTGATGGCAATTTTTTTTTCACACCGCACTTCACTGTGTTATATACTGTACACCGACTGCACTGTATTATATACTATACACCAACTGTACTGTCTTATACACGGTTCAAGGACTGAAATGTATTATATACTGTACTAACTGTATTATATAATGTGTACACTGCCTGCACTGTATTATATACTGTACACCGCCTGCACTGTATTATATACTGTACACCTAATGCAGTGTATTATATACTGTGCACACTGTATTATATACTGTGTACACCTCCTGCACTGTATTATATACTGTACACTGCTTGCACTGTATTATATACTGTACACTGAATCCAATGAATTATATATAGCATTGAGTGAACCCGAACTGTAAAGTTCGGGTTCGTACCCGACTTTGGGGTGTCCGTGTCCCGAACCCGGACATTTGAGAAAAAGTCCAGGTTCGGGTTTGGGGTTCGGGTATTTTTCGCGCCTTTTGAATAGCGGCAGCCAATCAACAAGCGTTTCACTGGCTTGCCCATAAAAGCCATCACAGCCATGCATACAAATGGCATGGCTGTGATTGGCGAGTGCATCATGTGACCCAGCCTCGATATGAGCTGGAGTCACGTAATGCTGCATGTCACATGCTCTGAGGTTAGTGTAGGCAGAGGATGCTGCCGCCACTTTGAGGGCAAGATTAGCGTTCTAAAATCATCTCACACTTAGTATAGGGAGAGGTTCCTGGTGCTGCTGTGGGGGATAGATTAGTGTTATAAAATCATCTCATACTGCTATAGGGAGAGGTTCCTGATGCTGGTGTGAGGAATAGATTAGCGTTCTAAAATCATCTCATACTTAGTATAGGGAGAGGTTCCTGGTGCTACTGTGAGGGATAGATTAGCATTCTAAAATCATCTCATACTGCTATAGGGAGAGGTTCCTGGTGCTGGTGTGAGGGACAGATTAGTGTTCTAAAATCATCTCAGACTGTTATAGGGAGAGGTTCCTGGTGCTGTTGTGAGGGATACATTAGTGTTCTAAAATCATCTCATACTGCTATAGGGAGAGGTTCCTGCTGCTGTTGTGAGGGATAGATTAGTGTTCTTAAATCATCTCATACTGCTATAGGGAGAGGTTCCTGGTGCTGGTGTGAGGCACAGATTAGTGTTCTAAAATCATCTCATACTGTTATAGGGAGAGGTTCCTGCTGCTGCTGTGAGGGACAGATTAGTGTTCTAAAAACATCTCATACTGCTATAGGGAGAGGTTCCTGCTACTGCTGTGAGGGATTGTGATTAGACACGGAGTGTGGTCGTGGTCCTTGGAGAGGGATATCGTCATACTCTACTAAATTCTTGTGATTAGATAGGGA
>BLSH010521767.1:237502-247898 GCA_018402905.1 Glandirana rugosa
CTATGAAAAATTAATCTCAACTCACTTGGGCTTGACATTTCAAGCCCAGGCATGGCTTGAAACCCCACAGGCCCTGGGCCTGGGTTTGGGCCTGAAAAGTTTTTTTCAAACCCAAGCTCAAGCCCCAAGACCATAAACTAAGGTGTACAACTTATCGACGGTTCCCGTCGGTTAGTTGTTCACAAAGTGACCAAACGGGAATCTTCGGTAGTGTCGGTTCGGATGATTACCGTACCGACACTAACCGGTCACGTAGTACACTCAAACCAGTGAAACACTTGTTGATTGGCTGCCCTTGGCAGCTATTCAACATGTGGAATCAAATACCAGAACCCCGAACTCGAACCCAAACTTTTTTTGAAAAGTCCGGGTTTGGGTCCGGGTCCCGGACACCCCAAAGTTCGGTACGGACCCGAACTTTACAGTTCGGGTTCACTCAACTCTAATTAAAAAGTATCTTTTAGCCGAAAAACATGAGGTTTATGATTATTTGTTTCTGTGTGTGTATAAACTCTTATTGTCAAGTACCATTCAGGCTCCAGGAGGATTTTTTAATATCATTTTATAACTTCATATTGCTCAGTAATACACTGCACAAATTCATGAGGCACAGTCAAGATAACTGTTTAAGTGCCATCATGCAATTTTAAAACATTTTCTTACATTTACAGCATACATTGTAATTTTGCTATAAATGAGCATAATGACTTACTGTTACCAAATTGCAGCAGTTATCACAGCAAAGCCAATAACACATTTGGGACTCATGAAATCTTTGTCATACCCATTCCATAATTTCATTTTTGACAAATGTACTGTCAGCAGGAAAGGATTTGCTTCAAATTTTCACCTTCCAGTTAACATGATGATCCAGGGTTCTCCTCTGACTGCCAGGAGCAGTCATATTCAACCTGGATAGAACATAGCCACTTACCCTAATGACTGCAGCTCGCCAACTTATCTGTTAAACAGGGCACACATCTGAATCTCAGGAGGACTTCACTCTGCTTTGGATATCATGTGTGCCAGACTTCTAATTTCCTTGTTTCCTCTTGGCTATGTGCACTTCTTGCAATCTTTTTTTTTTTTTTTTTTTAGTTTCTTTAATGTGAGCACACAGAGTATTTCCTTCTGATTAATTGTTCTTTGCACAGATTTAATTAATTACTCAAATGCTTAAGAAGAACACTCTTATGCATTAAAATGCAGAAACACAATAGTGGTGAATTGAAGGTGAGGAGAAGGTCACATTACCTATCTGAGACATGATGGGCTGCAATGAAATGAGCTAAATAAAGCAGGCCAGCTTTGCATGATGAATTGTGTAACAAATATTCTATCTATCTATCTAATCTATCTATCTATCTATTATGTATCAATCATCAAATAACCACCCCAAAAATTGAAATTCACTACTATGACATACTGTAGTTTTTGTTGTATTTCATGTAAATCTGAAAGTCCAGTCAGAACTATTATTTCCGTTTTGGATAGTTCCTTTCTTATCTTAAAGTATAACTAGAGGCAAAACTTTTTTGGAGGTTTTGGACAGCGTGGGGAAGGGTAGGAACACCTATTAGGTTTTTATTGCTGTCTGTGCCCCTGTGAGGGAGATTCACCCTTTCTCTTTATCCTGTTTACCATTATTATTAAAAGTGAAAGTAAAACATTCCCAAATTTTATGATCTCCCATGAAAAGTAATAGATGGGAAATCTTTCAATAGGGACACTAATTCTGGTGAGCTAGGGGTCCCCAGGGAATCCCTTTAATATGCAGGGATTTCTTATCCCTTCCTGTTTGGCTATGGGAAAGGAAGTGAAGGGAAATCTCCCCAATGGAACACAGATGAAAAAATCCCACAGGGGTTATAACCCTCCCTTACTTTATTCAAAATGAAAAAAAAAAAGTTTTGCCTATAGTTCTCATTTAACTTTTTTCTTTACAAATACTGAAGACATTCTAGGTGTTGTGGGCAGATTTGAATCATAGTTCAGTAGACTACTAGTCTGTCCTGGATATCATGGCTCAGTGACCCTCCTTGAACCATCTTTACTAACTAATATATTGTAAATATATACACTCTTTTCTTTAAAATATGGTGAAATAATCCATAATTTACAAACATGTACTGCAGGGGAACTGCTTCATTAAAATTAAGAATAGGCAATGACCACAAATAAAGGGGTCATTTACTATAGCGCGAAAATGCGATCATGCGGTACATGATAATAATGCCCAATTAGGCCATTTACGACTTCAACTGGGTGGACATGCAAATGGAAACTCTCCCTATTGCCGGAGAACATGCCTGTCAAATTGGCATATGTTATATAGTTGAAGTCAATGGGGCTCAAACCTGCAAAATCCAAATTCCTCATTGAAGGCTTGTATGCAAGTTATTTGCAATAAAAAGTGTATGGGGACCTGGGTACTGCCCTGAGATGCATGAATCAATTAAAAAAAAGTATTTAAAGCAATTGTTTTTAAAGGAGCAGTGATTTTAATGATGCTTAAAGAGAAACAATAAAAATGAAAAATGCCTTTGAATATTGTGCCTGTGGGGTCCCCTTAGTCTTCCTACAAAGTGGCGCATCTGCATGATGCATAGAACATGCCACAGCAATAATGAAATTTCCCAAGGCTATAATGTATTACCTGCTCCTGGCAATATAGATAAAAAAATGAAAAAAAAAAAAAACAGCCTGCAGTCCCCCCAGTCCATACCAGGCCTTTCGGGTCTGGTATGGATTTAAAGGGAAACCCCACTCCAAAATTCCTAAAAAAATGACATGGGGTCCCCCCAAAATCCATACCAGACTCTTATCCAAGCCTGCAGCCTAGAGGTCAGGAAAAGGGGGGAATGAGTGAGCGCCCCCTCCTGAACAGTACCAGGCCACATGCCCTTAACATGGGGAGGGTGCTTTGGGGTTGATGGGGACAAGGGCCTCTTCCCGACAACCTTGGCAGGTGGTTTTCAGGGTCTGCGGGCGAGGGGCTTATCGGAATCTGGAAGCCCCCTTTAACGAGGGAGCCCCAGATCCCAGCCCCCCATGTGAATGCGTATGGGAAACATCATACCCCTACCCATTCACCAAAAAAAGTAATGTAGTGAGACAAAAGACAATTTTTGAACAGTCCTTTATTAAAAATGTCTTCTTCTTCCCCCGCTCTTTCCTCCTTCTTCCTCCAGTCCACCTCCATCTTCTCCTTCCCCACTTCTTCCTCTGGTCTTCTCTTTCATCCTCCAGTATTCCTCCAGCTTCTTCTTCCCCTGCTTAGTCCTCCGGTCTTCTTCTTGTTCCTCCACCGCCACTCCTGCTGCTGACCCGCTGAAGATTAAAATAATGAACCTTCTCCAATGCTGCGATGGGGCAGATGACATCATTCAGAGACCCCACCCCTGGTGACTTCACCGCCCAGGGCATGATGGGTCTTTGATATCACAAGGGGACGGGGTCTCCGGATGACGCCATCCAATGGCCACTACCCATAGTTATACGGTATCACACAAAAGTGATTGTACAGCTTGTATAACAGTGTAAATTTGCTTTCCCATCAAAATAACTCAACACACACCCATTATTGCCTAATATGCTGGCATCAGTACACCCCTAAGTGAAAATGTCGAAATTGGGAAAAATTAGCCATTTCCCCTCCCCGGTGTCATGTGACTCGTTAGTGTTACAAGGTCTCAGGTGTGAATGGGGAACAGGTGTGTTAAATTTGGTGTCATCGCTCTCACGCTCTCATACTGATCACTGGAAGTTCAACATGGCACCTCATGGCAAAGAACTCTCTAAAGGATCTGAAAAAGGAATTGTTGCTCTACATAAAGATGGCCTAGGATATAAGAAGATTGCCAAGACCCTGACCTTATTAGGCATTCACCTATAGTCAGCATATGCTGCTGATTAAGATGTAAGCTTTGCGGTTTTTATTTTCACTGTATATAGCTGGTTGCTAAGCAAGGGGCCGGGAAGCCGGTCGCTGAGTCCTTAACAACTGATGAGTCATCATCTGTCAGCAGGGTTCACCGCTGACAGGTGAATGTTAAAAAACAAAAAATTTCCGGCAAAAAAAAAATGTGAAAAAAATGGCATGGGGTCCCTCCAGGTCCATACCAGGCCCTTCGGGTCTAGTATGGATTTGGAGGGGACCCCCCCACGCCAAATTTTTTAAAAAAATGGCATGGGGTCCCCCCAAAATCCACACCAGACCCTTATCTGGGCATGCAGCCTGGAGGTCAGGAAAGGGAAGGGACGAGCGAGCGCCCTCCTCCTGAACCATACCAGGCCGCATGCCCTCAACATGGGGAGGTGGGTGCTCTGCGCCACCCCCACCCCAAAGCACCTTGTCCCCATGTTGAGGACAAGGGCCTCTTCCCAACAACCTTGGACAGTGGTTGTTGGGGTCTGTGGGAGAGGGGCTTATCGGAATCAAGAGGGCACCCAGATCTGGCCCCCCTTATGTGAATGGGTATCGGGGACATTGTACCCCTGCCCATTCACCCAAAAAAGCAGTGAAATGTAAAAAAAACAACAGCCTGTTTTTGACAAGGCCTTTATTGTAAAATAGCTCTGAGCTGTCTTCTTCCCTGAGCTGTCTTCTCCCCAAGCTGTCTCTCCTGCCACCGTCTTCTCCCCAAGCTGTCTTCTTTACCCACCATATTCTCTCTGAGCTGTCTCTCCTACCGTCACCATCTTCTCCCGCTGCCGTGTTATTCCTCACTACCGGTTACCCGCTAAATTAAAAAAAAAAAGACTGGCTGGGTTATGGACTCCTGGCATCATTACTTTTTCCGGTCTTTCAAGGGAATTAACAATGTCTCCCTAATGGAGGCCAGCCTAAAGATTATAACCAGATGGTATCTTGTTCCTACCTGATTAGCTAAAATGTACCCTGAGGTATCTCCCCTCTGCTTTAGAGGCTGTGGACATCTGGGTACCCTTCTTCTACCTCTTCCTAGGATAAAGAGGTTCTGGAATCAAATATTTCATTTTATACGCAAAATCACAGGAACTTGAAAATCACAGGAATTTTCTTCATTCTCTTATGGACCAAACTCACTATCACCCAAGCATGGAAAACCCCCTCATTGTCTTTCCAATTAGCCAAATAAAATTATTACAAAAGCCAAAAAGGCAGTGTACAAACTACATTGACACACGCAGCAGGACTGAATTAGCAGGAACCTTGCTTTTCATCTCAACCATTACATGCAGTTGTAAGTCTAAAATGTGAGATTTAGAAGTAATCATCAAACAACATCCTTAGTGTGGTGTGGGTAAGGAATTATGCACACCCCTAACCTCCCTCAAAGCACACAAAAACCATATCTATTTGTAACTCAATATTCACACTGCAAAGAAAAATTCAGGCCTGTTCTTAGGCCAAACCCACACCACAAATGCTGGCCTTTAAATAACCCAGCTTAGCTTGCTAGCACACTTCCACCTACCCAGTAAAGGACACACCCACCAGTGTAATCAATTCTGTCTCTTGAGGTAGGCCTCAAGTGCTCAAACCTGTTCATTAGGAATACACACTCTTTACAAATGAAAAAATGCCTTAGGATTGATATTTGTGTACGATAAAGCTCAAAATAACACATGTTCAAGGCTCTGCCCATGATCAGTGATCCCAAAAATCTCCAAATCAAACTTGCACGTTGTTGGGCATAAGGAGAGTCCAAAACAGGAAATGACAACTTTGTGAGGGGGCAATTCACACAAATTGACAAAGCGCATTTGTCATTTATTATAAGCATGCAACATTAAAATATGTGTGCAGCATCCACACCAGGCTTATACATCCATATCTGGGCCAAAACACCCAGCTTCTAGATTTGGTGCAAACCAACACTTCCTTGATTTATAATGTGATGAGAGCTAAACAGCTGTCATTTTGTGGGTTTTGGCTTGGTAAGAGGCTGCAATTAGTGGTGGTGGGGAAATGTAAAGGCTGATTAAAGTCCTGACACAATTGGTAGAACCCTCCTACACATAAATACTACATTTAGACATAATTTTGGTAAGGCCCTGAGTCATGTTTAACAACATAGGGATAACAGACAGCTTCTCTACATGAAGTGGCATGTTTGGGATATGAACCAAGAACCTCAGTGCTGCTAGGCTGAAGTGCTAACCTGTGAGCCACTGTGCTGCCATATGTGGAGCCCTCCTACACATAAATACACAGATACTGTATTTCTTTTGACATATAGGTGGTGTAATTACATTAGTCAGGAGTCTTCTTGATATTGGGTGGTTCTTGGTGTGTGAGTATAGAATAGTGATGTTACCCTCTGATTCTTGGGAATTACATTTTTATTTCTGATGTTGGTACACATATCACATTTTTTGGGCTCAAATTATTATCATTTGGAAATAATAAAAAACACACAAAATTGTTACTCATTTTAAATATGCATCAGCAATGGTATTGTTTGTGGTCTGTAAAGACACCTGTGTGAGTTTGATTAAATATTTTTGTGAGATGGACAGCAACAAGTGAAAGAGACAGAGAAAAATATATTTTACCAAACCATTAAAACATTGCACATTCTAAAATTCTTAAAAACACAATAGATGAAGAAGAAGCAGCATTGTTGCAAGGGCAATTTATTTGAGCGAAAGATACATTTCATCTCAACATGAAAAGTATTTATTTGGAGAAGCTAGAATTGCACCATTAGAATCAATGGCTGAAACTTTGGGCTACATAACTCTCACTTTCACTCTCAAAAATGCTTTCGAGCCCAGCGCTAATTTTGGTATTTACGAGTGAGAATAATTTGCATGTCTGAGCATGCTCAGTTGTGCTGGCACCTAGTTGTAAATAAATGGGGAATTTATCTCTTCTCAGAATTTTAAAGATATTTCAGTGTAGAAATCACTTTTTAAAACAGTTTAAAAGCAGAGTATCTTTAAACAATACACTGCATATTTCAATACTAACTAGGCAATCATATCATGCTTTAAACATTTCCTTGTACAATTCTCCCGGTCCTAACAAGAGTAAGGTGCTATATGTTGCCTGGGCGCTATAGTGAATTTGCTTTTGGGGGTATTTTTTCACCAGTGCTACAGTGAATTCCATTTGGGCAGTAATTAGTGCGATTTGGCATTTTGAGCGCTAATTAATGCATGATCACATATTCACACTATAGTAAATGACCCCCACAGGGTTGTTTCCAATATCAACAAATCAGCTTTCATGTTTCATTTTATGATACAATGAAAGAAGGTCACTATTGGCAAAACAAATATAAAGAAATAAAATATAGCTGTAAAAAATGTAAAAAGTAAAAAAAAAATAAAAAAAACACAAACATATATGCTTAGTAAGACCCCCCTAGAGCCACCCGCACTCACCCCTCCAAGGTGACACCCCCCCACACTCACTCCTCCACGGCTTCCTCAACTTCTCCTCCTGGCCAACCTGATCCATCTTGATTGGCCAGGAGGAGAAGCCGGAAGTCAATAGCGAATATTAATTCGCTATCGAGACAGAACAAGAGGCTTTCTAGAGCGTGCCACCGTTCAAAATAGCAACTACAGAAAAAGAATGTGGGAATCCCCCACACAAATGGACGTTTAACGGCACACCACAAGATAACCAAGGAAGTTCTTAAAAAATATATTTTTTATCAATGCTGTAATAAAAATATATATTTTAAGAACTTCCTTGGTTATCTCGTGGTGTGCCGTTAAACGTCCATTTGTGTGGGGGATTCCCACATTCTTTTTCTTTTCCTTATTAATTCGCTATTTTCACAAGTGAGTGGGTTCGGAGTGCAATGATCTGCACCCCAAGCCCAACCTTTTCAAGCAAGTTAGAGCCTCAGGCTCTAATCATGTGGCTTGAAAAAAACATATACAAACGTATGAGTCCGGTACCCTGCAGGGGGGTCGCGCCCGCTCCTGGTAAGACCCCTTTCACATAGGGGTCTTCACATAGCTTGACTCTGTCAAGCTGTTGCTAACAATTTTATATTCATATAGGTCCGCATGCATGTCCCTGAGTTCACACTGTCTGCCTTTAGGGTCATGTACCCACACCCACATGGATGTCAGATTGGGAACAGCAGCTATGCCTGTGCAGCCGTTGCATCCCATTTGACATAAATGGGACTGCCTGTAGGGGGATGCACAAAACACCTGTGCATCCCTGTGTGGGTAAACATGGCCCTCCATGGGCAAACACTTTAGTATGCCACATGTGAATGATGCTTTAGAAGCAATTTAGGAATTTTGTAAGTCATGTTGTGTTTATGTGCACTATTAAAGATTTTAGTGTATTTTTAGTGAAAATAGAGATATGATGAACATTTGCACAATTATTGAGAGCCCCAAAAAATCAGTAGCACTTTTTTTATTCTACAGGTCATGTGCTTTCAGAAAATGTCTAGTTTGAGGGGTCTTTTCAAATTCTAAAAGCTGTAAGTAAAAAAATGGTAACCTCCGGATTTTTGTTTTTATTTACAGTTTTATGTACCTTCAGTTTTCACCGTTTCACAAAAAGGTGCAATTTAAAAAGTATAAATATTTGTTATTTATTAACTCAATCCACTATTAATGATTGTAGTGTATTTTTAGAGAAAATATTGATTTGATAAACATTTGCGCAAATACCGCAGGCCTAAAAAATTAGTAGCACCTTTTTTTTATTCTAGAGGCCATATGCTTTCATAAAATATGTGGTTTGGGGGGGTCTTTTACAAACTCTGAAAGCTGTAAGTTAAAAATTGAAAACATCCAGATTTTTAGAGATTTTTTGGGTATTTTCACCATTTTGCAAAAATGCACAATTTGAAATTTACTAATATTTGTTATTTATTAACTCAACACAGGATAAGCTTTTATATTTAGCAGGAATTTTTAAAAATTGTGTGTTTTTACCTACTAATAATGGTTTTTAGTGTATTTTTAGGGACCATATTGTTTTGATAAACGTTTGCGCAAATAAGAAATCAGTAGCACCTTCTTTTAGAGGTCATATGCTTTCAGAAAATATATGCTTTTGGGGGTCTTTCACAAATTCTGAAAGCTGAAAGGGAAAAATGAAAACCTTCAGATTTTTGGAGACATTTGGATATTTACATTTTTGCGTACGTTCGATTTGCACCATTTTGCAAAAATGTGCAGTTCGAAAGCTACAAATATTTAATATATTGACTCAATACAGGTTAATCTTTTATATTTAGTAGTCATTTTGTAAAAAATGTCTGTGCATTTATCTGCTAATCATGATTTTAGTGGATTTTAACCACTTCAATACCGGACACTTATACCCCCTTCCTGCCCAGACCAATTTGCAGCATTCAATGCTCTCACACTTTGAATGCCAATTACTCAGTCATGCAACACTACACCCAAATAACATTTTTAGCATTTTTTTCACACAAATAGAGCTTTCTTTTGGTGGTATTTAACCAGTTCAGATCCGCGCTATAGCCGAAAGACAGCTACAGCGCGGATCCCAATTGCCCGGCGGACGTCCATGCGCGCCTCTTTGCGCGCTCCCAGCCGGCAATCGCGGGCGCGCGGCCGGGAATAGCGGTGATCGCTGTGTCCCTTGGACACAGCCAATCACAGATCGTGGTAAACGGCCAATCACAGCGGCCGTTTACCACGTCATCGGCGGGCCCAATGAGAGATGATCTCAAATGTAAACATATGAGATCATCTCTTGTTGCCTGCCTTCTCTCCTCACACAGACACCGCTGTGTGAGGAGAGATTGATCGATACACGCCACTGTAGCCCTGTGAGTTGAAAAAAACAGTTACTGTGCCCATAAACTGTGCCCATCATAGTGCCACCTGTCAGTACCACCTGTCAGTGCCACATATCAGTGTCGTCTGCCAGTGCCACATATCAGTGCCATTTGTCAGTGCCATGTATTATCTGTGCCACCTATCAGTACCATCAAGTGTCACGTGTCATCAAAGTGCTATGTGTCATAAAGTGCCACCTGACTTGCCATCAGTGCCACGTGTCAGTGCCACCTGACCTGTCATCAGCGCCACGTGTCAGTGCCACCTGACCTGTCATCAGTGCCACGTGTCAGTGCCACCTGACCTGTCATCAGTGCCACCTGTCAGTGCCACATATCATCAGTGCTACCTGTCAGTGCCATTGATTATCATCAGTGCCACGTGCCATAAAGTGCCACCTGACCTGTCATCAGTGCCACCTGACCTGTCATCAGTGCCACGTGTCAGTGCCACATATCATCAGTGCCACCTGTCAGTGCCATCAAGTGTCACGTGTCATCAAAGTGTCATCAGTGCTACGTGTCACCTGACCTGTCATCAGTGCCACGTGTCAGTGCCACCTGACCTGTCATCGCCACGTGTCAGTGCCACCTGTCAGTGCCACATATAATCAGTGCCA
>BLSH010521767.1:273547-291828 GCA_018402905.1 Glandirana rugosa
ACCAACCTCATTAAACTCTAAAGTGTATGACGACGAAACTCGCTAGACTGACGTGATCCATCTCCGAAGACGAATCTCCCTGTCTAATAACAAGTTTTTAGTAACGGATCTACCTAGTGCAGTCAGATCGCTCAAAGCAGCAGTATGTGAAATCTCAAATTACTCCAACCATCTGATCGTTGTGCACGATCGTAGTTTTATGCAGCATTTGATCTGCAATCTGCAACTCAAAGCAGCAGTATGTGAAATCTCAAATTTCTGTCCCTCAGAGCAACAGCACAGCAGTAGTAATCTCAGGATGCAGGATCAGATGTTAAAATGTCTGTAATCTCTACCTCACGCCGGCAGCTTCCTCTCCCTACACTAACAAAAGAGCATGTGACATGCAGCACTGTGTCTCCAGCTTATAAAGAGGCTGGGTCATATGATGCACTGGCCAATCACAGCCATGCCATTAGTAGGCATGGCTGTGATGGCTTCTAAGGGCAAACCAGTGAAACGTTTGTTGATTGGCTGCCCTGCAGCTATTCAACATGCGTGATCAACTACCAGAACCCAGAACCCGAACGTTTTTTGAAATGTCCGTGTTTGGGTCCGGGTCCCGGACACCCGAAAGTTCGGTACGGACCCGAACGTTACAGTCCGGGTTCCCTCAACACTACTCATGGCATGTGTGAGCAATATATAATTTCAGTGACAACTTTGTGTTATTTTTTTATGCCATTTTTCAATCACTTGCAACAAAAAATAAAATATTCTAGGGAATCAACATGCCTCTCAGAAATTAGCTTGGGTTGTCTACTTTCCAAAATGGGGTCATTTGGGGGGGGGGGGGTTGAACTGTCCTGGCATTTCATGCCCAACATTAGAAGCTTATGCCACACATACCTTTTTTTTTGCTAGAAAATTACTTTGAACCCCCAAACTTTATATTTTTTTAAAGCAGAGGCCCTACAGATCAAAATGGTGGGTGTTGCAATTTTTTTTTTACAGCAATTTCGCAGCGATTTTTCAAACACAATTTTTGTGGAAAAAAACACTTTTATGAATTATAATGCACAAAATCACACTATATTGCCCAACTATTTGGTGAAATATAAAATATGATCTCATGCCAAGTACATAGACACCAAACATGATGTGCTTTAAAAATAATGCATACCCGCACAGCGGCAATAAACTATATACATCTTTAAAAGCCTTTAAAAACTCTTACAGGTTACCACTTTAGATCTGCAGAGGAGATCTTCTGCTATAATTACTGCCCTTGATCTGACATTCACGGTGATAGCTCACATGCAGGGTGCAATTGCTGTTTACATACGACATGAGACCGACGCTTGCGTTCACCTTTGGGCGCGTGCACGGGGGGGACAGGGGTGGATTTTTTTTTTAATTCTTCATTTTATTTTATTTTTACACTGTCCCTTTCATCTTTTTATTCTATTATTTTTATTGTTATCACGGGAACTTGAAATATCCTCTATGATAAAAATCGGTAGTGTTGCATAATTTTTTTTTTTAATTTGGGGTCTATTACACTCTAGACCTCTCCTCAGCCCTTAAAGCATCTGACCACACCGAAATCAGTGTGATAAGATGCTTCCCCAATTTCCCAATGGCGCAGTTTATATCCGACAAAAGTGAAGTCATGAAATGCTCGTAGCCTCCAGTATCTTAGGCCATAGAGATAATTGGAGCCATTCTAGTCTTTAATCAGCTCTATGATCAGCTGTCTGAACCACAGGCTGCATTCTTGGGTTCTCCAGTGGGACAGGAGAGCCCGAAAAAAAACATGTAAGAAGGCTGGAGAGGGGGGCGTTCTCTCCCACTGCTTGTAAAAGCAGTCTAGCAGCTAATCATCCACTAGGATCACTTTTACATGAAAGCCAACTGCCGGCTGAAAAGAACGATGCCTAGATGATACCTATACCCGCAGGCATCATTCCAGTTTAATCACTCTAAGACCAGCAACATACTAATCTGTCGTTTGTCCTTGTTGGACATATGTTGCAATGTTCTTTTTTTCATGCAGCCTGTGGTTTAAATGAAAACAAAAGAATCAATCGGTGGGTATGCCCACCATTAGAAAACCTCCCTTCATCCACCCACTACTAATTGTGGGCATAGGGGCAATCCGCTCCAATTTCCACCCACTGCCCCTATGCTCCGGTATATTTGCTCTTTTTGTGGTGGTAAAATCTCCTCCAACAGCGCTGGAGTCGCTGCTTTATATATGGTGGGAGCTAACGCTATTGCTGTCACCCTAAATAAATCAGCACTGCAGCTAACGTACCTGAAAATCAAATAAAGATTAATAAAACACAGTAACATATAAAAAAATAATATTCCTGCTAAGAATAAAAAAATAATTAAACGTTACATGAAAATATTATAAAAACATCACAAACCTGCAAAAAAAAACCCATCATAATAAACAGCAACAAAACATTACAGGTATGCATAAAAAGCAATAGAGAGAGCAATAGAAAGAGAATAGAGAGAAAACAGAGATAGAAAAACAAGAAATGTACAACTGTTTTTGGCTTTTATTATTTTATATTTTTTCTGGTTTTTATAACTTTTTTATTTTTTTGGTATGCTTTTTTTATAACAGTAAACAGTAAAGGTTTGGGTCTCCAAAAATGTGGTGACATCTTTGGAGACCCTGTGAACGTGTGCCCTATTCCTGTGTAGTGCTGTTCCCTACGCTAATACTCAACTAGTCAATGGTAGCACTCGAAACAGTGACCGATGCAGAGACCAGGCTGGTCAAAACAGGATCGGCAATAAAAATGGGTGTCACGCCTGTATCCACTTCGTCGTCAGACACAACATCTTTTTTGAGGGTATCGTTGGGTAGGGGTACCAGGGATGGCATGTGGAAAATGCTGTCCATGCAGCCGGCTCACTGCATTTGGATTGGGAACATGGGGTGCAGAACCGTCTGGATACAGAAGGGCTCTGATGACCTCTTCCTGGAATTGAAGGAGAGGTCCAGTTCGTCCTGACGCTTTGTATAACACATAAGCGTTCAGCATAGCCAATTGGTATAAGTAAACAGACACTTTTTTTGTACCAGCGCCTGGACTTACGGGCAATTAAGTACGGCACCAATAACTGGTCGTTGAGGTCCACCCCTCCCATATTTTGGTTATATTCGTGAAAAAAACATTGGCTGTCCAAATTAGAACGGCGACTGGTGTTGTGGAGGGGTTTCTCCACAACACCAGTCGCCGTTCTAATTTGGACAGCTGTGGCTGCATGAATGGAGGAAAGAACGAAAACATCCCTTGTATCCCTCTTCACCACTTCATCGTGAGCAAATTGCTACATCTCAAGCAGGCTCTCTCCCCCAGACTAAGCCGGGATTCAACCAGCCATTAGGGGAAGCCCCGGTGATTAGGTCACACGGTGCCACATGCGCCAATTTGGTGATCAAGTAAGTGACTAAAAAGTGGCATGCTTGTGTAATAATTGTCCACGTACAAATGGTACCCCTTTCGGATAAGGGTGACACCAAGCTCCACACAATTTTGCCAGCACTCCCCATGTAGACTGGGCATCCTTCTGGTTCTACCTCACTATCTTTGCCCTCATAAACCATAAAACTATGTGTATAGACTGTGGCCCTGTCACAGAGCTTATACATCTTGAAAATCAAATAAAGATTGATAAACACAGTAACATATTAAAAAATAATATTCCTACTGAGAACAAAAAAATAATTAAACGTTACATGAAAACATTATAAAAACATTGTCTGCTTCAAAGATAAATGATAAGGTTATCTCTGTACCCAGCGCTCAGTTATGTGTTTTAAGGTTTTCACCTCAGTTTTTCGTTGTGTTATTTTTATTTATATTCTATTGTTATCGGCTGCTACTATATAAATTGTGAAACATTATATAGACCTTAACTGGTTGTGTATTAGGTGCCCCATACACCCCTCGCCAAAGTTAGCAGCACCGTGTATGATTTTTTACTGTTGTTTCCTTTTACTTGTTATTTTATATTTACCTGTGTGTTTAGATTAGTATTTATCTCTTTCAGCTCTATTCATTTATAAGCATACATATAAAACCACATATAACTTTAAAACGACAACTATAAATATATATATATATATATAATGTGTATCTTTAGTCCATGTTCCGGGACTCAGTATTCCTTTCCCTATATTTTCTTATAGAGAATCCCTTAATCCTTCTGTCTTAGTCATTTCAATCCATATGGGGTTAAACTTGGAACCAGTCCATAACATACTTTTCACAGAGAAACTTCCACTCTTCCACGCTGATGGTGTTCCTTATTGCTTTCTCCCCTTTTGGATCCCCATTTACCAGAGTTGAAATCTTTCTGTGCTGCCCTGCTCCTTAAAGGTGAGCCGGATACCCCTCTGGTTTTTCTCTTTACCTTCCAGCTGTTCAATTCCTGTTACTGATTTTTTCTCCATGGGATTGTTCATGCAGCATGCAAAAATGAAAAGGGGAAAGCGTAAAACTGTAAACTTTATTCTCACACGCCCCCTTTCCCCTAAAATCTGCTTACATTATAATACATGACATTGCACTTTTTTATGCATGGTTATTTCATATCACTGTGTTCTTTGTAACGGGTAATCCTCCTGCTGTCTGTGTTCCCGGCTTGCGGTGCGTGGGTGTTCAGTGTCTTTCACTCTAACTTGTAATCTCAATGAATGCTGTGTGATCCCTCCCAGACGCGTTTCGTCATTACGTCTTTGTCAATGGGGTTGATCACACACCACAGCTTGTATTCCTTTATAGTGCTGCAGCGAGTGTATTACCTGTCAGCTGTGGAAGTAGATAATAGCTGACTCGGTTTCTGCTGTCTTAACTATTGTTTATATTATTTGTATCATTTTTTTAAAAACATTTTCTTACTCGCTGAGCTTGAACTGGTATATAATGTTAGTTATCATTTCATTGTGTCTATTCTGAAATCATAAGATCATATGTATCCTTTTTCTGCTCGCTGCGCTTAGACTGGTATGTGATGTCTGTTACCATTTCATTGTGTCTAGTCTCAATTCATACATATCATTAAATCTGTCATATCATTTGACCATTAAAACTTGTTATTAAATGCCGGTGTAAGCTAATAAATAGATATAAAAATGTATATTTTTTTTTAAAAACGTAGGTATACATCTATGTGTCACTGGGTGATTGCTCAGAATGTATACATATAAATTCACTGGTTGGATTTGTAACGAATACCTCTTATTGATGTATGAAAAATAAAACCCCTATACACATATATTAAACATATGTAAAAAACTTGTGTGAAACCGTATATAGCATATTGAGTATGCATTTTCTAAAATATCATAGATCTTTGCTGCCTGCGGACTCTACCGGTGTATTATCCACTGATAGATTCCCCTGTGCGTTTGATATCGGGCTTTTTCCATCCCATTCACTTAACGATATGGCTCTGCCCATACCATTTCAATCATTTGCTTAAAATTGCCTTATAACATTTAAATCGTGACTGTTTTGCTGTTGGTCATTTTTATATATGAGGTGCTTTTGCTTTTACTTTGGGTTGTCTGCAAAGTTGTTCTTTTCATTTTGGACTCTACCCTCGGATCTATAGTATTTTTTAATATATTTTTTATTATTTATTTTTTATGGATGTATTTCTTGTTATTATTACTGGGACTCATTGTGTTCTGTTCTAGTTATTTTTTTGCTATTATAGGGCTTGTCTAATGTTCTAATGGGCTTGTGCCATTATTTTTATTTTTATTTTTAAGCTGCTTGCTGAGATTTCTACGTTGTTACTATTTTAGTAGTTGCTTATAAAACTGTTGACATCTAATTCGATGTTCAGCCCTTTGGGATTTCTATATAATATTCTAATATAAGGGATTCTCTATAAGAAAATATAGAGAAAGGAATACTGAGTCCCGGAACATGGACTAATGATACACATTATATATATATATATATATATATTTATAGTTGTCGTTTTAAAGTTATATGTGGTTTTATATGTATGCTTATAAACGAATAGAGCTGAAAGAGATAAATACTAATCTAAACACACAGGTAAATATAAAATAACAAGTAAAAGGAAACAACAGTAAAAAATCATACACGGCGCTGCTAACTTTGGCGAGGGGTGTATGGGGCACCTAATACACAACCAGTTAAGGTCTATATGATGTTTCACAATTTATATAGTAGCAGCCGATAACAATAGAATATAAATAAAAATAACACAACGAAAAATTGAGGTGAAAACCTTAAAACACATAACTGAGCGCTGGGTACAGAGATAACCTTATCATTTATCTTTGAAGCAGACAATACAAATTAGGGTCCTCAGTGACCAAACCCATAGCAGCCATGGAAGCAATTAACTACATTAGTAATCGCCAAATCAATTTAGAAACAGTATTTTCAATGGATAATAATGAAATAATAGAGGAAGATTATAATCTCATGTTGACCACCCTAGGCAACACTCTAGACAAGCAGATCTGTACTTGGTGGGACATTTGCACATTTGAACAATATTTAAAAGAACAAATAATAATGAGAAGTCTGAGATGGGAAGTACCACCCCAAGATGCACTAGACGATGACGAATCCACCAGGGAATGGCTCCAATTCTTTAATGGAGTGGGACTAAAATTACAAGAACTGGTATTAAAAAGGAAGAGGAAGAAAATAATAGAAATCAAAATCAAAGAATTACAGGATAAACTTGAACCTATAAAAGAAACACAACAGATGACAAATTTCAATAAAGAAATAAAGAAAAAATTACAAAAAACAGACAAAGAAACACAAAAGAAGAAAGCAAAGAAATTCAGGAGAGATATGAATGATTTAAAAAATAATACAATTTACCTTTGGCAAGATACACCAACAATGGCAACCAATCATGTACAGGCACCAAGGAAATATGGAATTAAAACAGTAACAGAACCCATGATTAGAACTCCAGTTATAGAGGTCAGGATATCTACCCCTAAAAATGGAATGCAAACCACACGAGGAAGAAGTGATAACAACTCAAGATCTAGAGAGTCAATACCAGAACAACAAAGACCTAACTATAGACAACCCAGAGGATCAAACCCAAGCAATAGATATGAACCATTAAGGAGAGACGACAGCCCTCCAAACACACCAAGAGCACCTCACTCTACCCCTTTTTTAGGTCGGGCAGAGGGTACAGGGGAAGAGGCTACAGAACACACCCAGGCAAGCCACCACCACACAGGGAATATCCAAACATGCAGGGATGGTGGAAATCCCCACAGTGGGAACAAACCTATATCCCCAACACACCAACAAGATGTAGAGAAGAAGAGGATGCAGAGCAGGCCGGAGAATGCAGCAAAAAAAGAAGGAGGGTCTAAGAGGCATCTATAACTTATCAAAAATAGATTAGAACAGAAAGAAATAAATATCCTTAATGCGGGTCTCAAAAGTGCAATCAAAAAACCAATCAATAAATTTAACATCTATATGGACGTACATAAATATATAGGAAAAATAAATATTAAAGAATACATGATGGGCACTAAGGGCCATAAGTGGAGTGAACCAAATAGTCCCACTATGGGAGTCAATAGTGGACTAAACAACAAAACATTATTCAATCCCCAAAATGGTTCTAACCATTATGTGGAGGTTTTCAAAAATTTGGTCCTGAAAGATGTAGAAAAGATAAAACCCAGGAAGCAAGGGAATCCTAGATACATAGAAGAAGGAATAAAGACCTTGGAAAAACGAAAGGATGTAATAATCAGACCGGCAGACAAAGGAGGAGGTGGTAATATTGGACAAAGAATATTACCATACACAATTAGAAGAAATGCTAGCAGAAGATCAGACATACTGCAGATTATCTAAAGACCCCACGGTACAATATAGGAAGGAACTGGAGAACCTGATTGAATATGGATACCATAAAAATATTCTAACCAAAAAAGAAAAAAGATATTTGAATCCAAGCTTTAACAGGATACCCACTATTTATACAGTACCTAAAATACATAAAAACCCCACACAACCACCAGCCCGACCCATAGTAAACGGCATAAACTCCGTAACAGCCAGAACAGGAGAATACTTTAGATCATTTTCTCCAAGAAAGTGTAATACATACCAAAGCATTTCTAAAGGACACTAAGCACCTTTTACAGCAAACGAAAAAAATCAGCTTTACTAAAGACCAAATTGTCTTTTTGGTAACGGCTGATGTAGCATCTCTCTACACAATTATTCAGCATGAAGATGCTCTACTAGCACTGAATTGGGCTCTTAGCCAAAGAGACAACCTACCTGAAGCACAAAAAAGGTTCTTGAAAATGATACTGGAGTACTGTTTATCACACAATTACTTCTGGTATAATAACCAATTCTTTATACAGAAACGGGGCGTGGCTATGGGAGCCAAATTTGCCCCTAGTTTGGCAAACCTATTCATGAGTCAATGGGAGGACAAAACGATCTTCGGGCAAAACAGAAAGGAACTGGTATTTTACAAAAGATTTATAGACGGCCTCTTCTTTATATGGGTGGGAACAGAGATCACGCTGAAGGAATATACCCAACAATTGAATACCAACAACCAGAACATAGTCCTAGAATTCCATTGGAGTATGGAGCAGGTTAATTACCTAGACCTTACCATCATGAAGAAAGGTGACCATTTGGAGACAAAAGCATTTTCAAACCTACTGACAGAAATGGGTACCTACCAATAAGCAGTGGCCACCATCCAAGATGGCTACAAAACATACCAAAAGGACAGTTTACAAGAAGAAGAAGAAACTGCACTTCACATGAAGATTATGACGTTCAATCACAGACCATCATGCAAAAATTTCAAGAAAAAGGATACAACAAGGAGAGGTTGGAAAATACCAGAATAGAAATAAAAGCGATGACGCAGGAAAGCAGTTTGATAGACAAAGTTAAAACAGAAACAACCAAACATGAATGGGGTTTCATATCGGAATATCATGAGCAGTATAAGGAAATAGAAACAATTTTTAGGAACCATTGGGAAATATTAAAAATGGATAAAACCTTGAATAAAACTATACCTGAAGGACCTGTCTTTATATACAGAAAAAAAACAATCATTCGGAGACAGAATAGTCAAAAAAGTACTAGATACACCCAAGAAACCCAAAATGTTTTGGGAAAAGATGTAAGGCGTGCCAACAAGTGGATGAACATCTGAGAGGGCTAACGGAATTTACATCACCATCCAACAATAAAAGATTCACAATCAAAGAGTGTATAACATGTCAGTCTACCCATGTGGTATATGCCCTCCTATGTCCCTGCAAGCTAATGTATATAGGCAGCACCAAGAGAAAGCTCAGCAAAAGAATATCTGAACACATAGAAAATATAAAAAAGGGATACAAAGATCATAGCATATCTCTACATTTTAAACATAAACACAACAGAGACCCAAGAGGGTTGAAATTTTGAGGCATAGATAAAATACAAGCCCCATGGAGAGGAGCCAACTTGGTCAGAGAAATCTCCAAAAGTGAAACACGCTGGATATACAGTACAGATTCTTTATTTCCCAAAGGGCTGAACATCAAATTAGATGTCAACAGTTTTATAAGCAACTACTAAAATAGTAACAATGTATAAATCTCAGCAAGCAGCTTAAAAATAAAAATAAAAATAATGGCACAAGCCAATTAGAACATTAGACAAGCCCTATAATAGCAAAAAATTAAACTAGAACAGAAAACAATGAGTCCCGGTAATAATAACAAGAAATACATCCATAAAAAATAAATAGTAAAAAATATATAAAAAAATACTATAGATCCGAGGGTAAAGTCCAAAAGGAAAATAACAACTTTGCAGACAACCCAAAGTAAAAGCAAAAGCACCTCATATATAAAAATGACCAACAGCAAAACAGTCACGATTTAAATGTTATCAGGCAATTTTTAGCTACTGATTGAAATGATATGGGCAGAGCCATATCGTTAAGTGAATGGGATGGAAAAAGCCCGATATCAAACGCACAGGGGAATCTATCAGTGGATAATACACCGGTAGAGTCCCCAGGCGGCAAAGATCTATGATATTTTAGAAAATGCATACTCAATATGCTATATACGGTTTTACACAAGTTTTTTTACATATGTTAAATATATGTGTATAGGGGTTTTATTTTTCATACATCAATAAGAGGTATTCATTACAAATCCAACCAGTGAATTTATATGTATACATTCTGAGCAATCATCCAGTGACACATAGATGTATACCTACGTTTTTTTTTAAAAATATATAAATTTTTATATCTATTTATTAGCTTACACCGGCATTTAATAACAAGTTTATGGTCAAATTATATGACAGAGTTAATGATATGTATGAACTGAGAATAGACACAATGAAATGGTAACAGACATCACATACCAGTCTAAGCGCAGCGAGCAGAAAAAGGATACATATGATCTTATGATTTCAGAATAGACACAATGAAATGATAATTAACATTATATACCAGTTCAAGCTCAGCGAGTAAGAAAATATTTTTAAAAAAATGATACAAATAATATAAACAATAGTTAAGACAGCAGAAACTGAGTCAGCTATTATCTACTTCCACAGCTGACAGGTAATACACTCGCTGCAGCACTATAAAGGAATACAAGCTGTGGTGTGTGATCAACCCCACTGACAAAGACGTAATGACGAAACGCGTCTGGGAGTGATCACACGGCATTCATTGAGATTACAAGTTAGAGTGAAAGACACTGAACACCCACGCACCGCAAGCTGGGAACACAGACAGCAGGAGGATTACCTGTTACAAAGAACACGGTGATATGAAATAACCATGCATAAAAAAGCGCAATGTCATATATTATAATGTAAGCAGATTTTAGGGGAAAGGGGGCGCGTGAAAATAAAGTTTACAGTTTTACGCTATGTGGCTTTCCCCTTTTCATTTTTGCATGCTGCATGAACAATCCCGTGGAGAAAAAATCAGTAACAGGAATTGAACAGCTGGAAGGTAAAGAGAAAGACCAGAGGGGTATCCGGCTCACCTTTAAGGAGCAGGACAGCGCAGAAAGATTGCAACTCCAGTAAGTGGGGATCCAAATGGGGAGAAAGCAATAAGGAATACCATCAGCGGGGAAGAGTAGAAGTTTCTCTGTGAAAAGTTTGTTATGGACTGGTTCCAAGTTTAACCCCATATGGATTGAAATGACTAAGACAGAAGGATTAAGGAATTCTCTATAAGAAAATATAGGGAAAGGAATACTGAGTCCCGAAACATGGACTAATGATACACATTATATATATATATATATATATATATATATATATATATATATATATATAAATATATAAATATATATTTATTTATAGTTGTCGTTTTAAAGTTATATGTGGTTTTATATGTATGTTTATAAATGAATAGAGCTGAAAGAGATAAATACTAATCTAAACACACAGGTAAATATAAAATAACAAGTAAAAGGAAACAACAGTAAAAAATCATACACGGTGCTGCTAACTTTGGCGAGGGGTGTATGGGGCACCTAATACACAACCAGTTAAGGTCTATATGATATTATAAAAACATTACAAACCTGCAGTGCTTGTGAGGAGCTTGACCCCATATCTGGAACGCTTGCTGGGGACGTATTGTTTGAAAGCAAGACGACCAGCAAATTTAATCAGGGACTTGTCCACGCACACAACTTGGTTGGGAATAAAATGTGCTGCGAACTGCTGGTTGAAGTGGTTTATGAGGGGCTGAATTTTGTAGGTCAAATTCAGGGTCCCCATATGGACGACCAAGTTCATTGTCACTGAAATGCATGAACGACAGGATCTGCTTGTATTGTGTCCTGGCCATGCAAGCAGAGAAGACATACATATGATGAATTGAGTCAGCGGACCAATATAACCGCAATTCATGTACTTTATGTATGCCCATGTTGAGGGTAAGGCCCAGAAAAATGGGGATTAGCGGCAATGTATTGACCAGCATATAAATTGCTTTGGTCCACAATAGATCGCCCCTCTACGGGCGCCATTGGTCTATTCCTTTGGATTGAACAGTCCTGTAGCAAATCGGACCACTGCGACTGTGCTGGAGGCGCGCACGCCCCCAGCTGTGCCTGCGATCGCTTCCCATCCTGTTTTGGGCGGTGTCTTCAGCGCTCTGCCAAAAGGGGTGCAGGGACCGTATTGCAATCCCCTTCCCGTGCTCACAGAACTCTCACCTCAAATACATAGGGCAATCGCCTGTGTATAAATACTCCTAGTGGGGTTATGGTGCCTTCTCCTTTAAGACCCGTCCTTGCTGTACTTATCCAGAACTGATCAGCTATCATCAATCTACCACTCAGTTAGATGGAATGATGGTGGGGGCAAGAAAGAAGAACTCCCATAGTGTAGCATGTTAAAAAGTAGCTGGAAATTTATTATGCCAAAAACTCGCTTACATTAAAACAGATAAAAGATCGCATTGGGTATACAAAGATGGCAGCTAGTGCCTCTTACTCTGCTTCCAATAACCACAACTTTTCTGTGCTGCCTCCCACTTCCTGGCTGTTTTCCAAAAGCATGATGATATCAATGTCATGTTGCTCTCCTGTTATCCATATATTTTTCTCCTGCAAGTCCCGCTCATATCATATTGTTGTTGAAGAACCCAGACCACTATCTTGTGAGGTAAAGATGTAATCCAAGTTTATTGAATGTATACACATGGCACTTTAACAGGAAAAAAGGGATTTTTTGTATAACTTACCGTAAAATCCTTTTCTCTGAGTTCACTGACAGACGCAGCCTTCTTATGACACATGGGGTTATGCTCATCTTACTAGGAGTAGCCTAGGCAAAACAAACAAAAGCATAGGCTGGCCCCTCCCAGGGGGCCGCCCTTACCTTAGCATATAATCCCCCTGCCCTGTACAGCACATCAGTTCGTAACAAGCCATACAAACCAACGCAGAGGGGTGGGTGCTGCGTCTGTCAGTGAACTCAGAGAAAAGGATTATACAAAAAAATCCCTTTTTCTCTTCCGTTCACTGACAGACACAGCCTTCTTATGACACATGGGGACTTCCCAAAGCTGTGCCAATCAAGAGGGGTTGGCAAACCATAACAACTGTACCCAACATAAAAACGCCCTCTCAGGCGGCGCTAACCGCGCCTATACTGCCGCTTGTAATACCTTGCGGCCAAAAGCAGCATCCGAGGATGCCGAAACATACATTTTGTAAAACTTAGTAAACGTGTGCACTGAGGCCCAAGTAGCTGCCTTGCACACCTGAGACACCGAGGCTTGGTGTCTAAACGCCCAGGAAGTACTAACTGCCCTGGTGGAATGCGCCGTGACCGGAAACGGGGGAACCTTGCCCCGAATCTCATATGCATGAGTCATGGTCTTCCGTATCCAATGTGACACGGTAGCGGACGAGGCCGCCATGCCTTTGCGCAATCCTTCCATCAGCAAAAATAAAGAATCAGACTTCCGAAAGGAAGCTGTAGAACTTAAATACACCCGCAAAGCCCTCACCACATCCAAAGAAAGCAGCTCAACTTCTTTGGGATGTGACGGGTGCGGGCACAATGAGGGAAGAACAATATCCTCATTTAAATGAAAGGAAGAAACCACCTTCGGAAGAAACGAAGGGGAAGGTCGCAAAACTGCCTTGTCCTTATGGAGGACCAAGTAAGGTGACTTGCAGGATAATGCTGCCAACTCAGACACCCGCCTGGCGGATGTGATAGCTACCAGAAAGGCCACCTTCTGCCACAACAACTGTAAGGGAATGTCCCTAATCCTTTCATATGGTGGCTTCTGCAACACAGAAAGCACCAGATTCAAATCCCCTGGTGCCAACGGCGACCGTATCCGAGGAGCCACATGACGTACCCCCTGTACAAATGTACGGATCAATGAATGAGACGCCAAGGGCCATTGAAAAAGAACTGCCAGGGCCGAAATCTGCCCCTTAAGCATACTTAACGCCAGGTTCTTGTCCAGTCCTTGCTGCAAAAATGACAGTACTCTGGACACTCTATAAGAGCGGGGGTTCCAACCCCCTGCCTCGCACCAGGTAATATAGGCCTTCCAAGTCCTATGATAAATCTTACGTGAGGAACTCTTACGTGCTTTAATCATAGTAGGGATTACGGAGTCAGAGACACCCCTATCCCTCAATACCTGGGACTCAATAGCCAAGCCATCAAAGCCAGCGAGGGTAAAGCATGGTGCCAGATGGGCCCCTGAGACAGTAGGCCCCCGTGAAGTGGAAGACGCCATGGAACCTCTGCCACCATCCGCACTAAGTCGGCGTACTAAGGACGCGGGGGCCAATCCGGAACTACCAGGATTGTCGGGATCCCCTCCGCCTCTATCCCGCGTACAACACGCGGTAGAACCTTTAGAGGAGGAAAAATGTACATTAGCCGATACTGACCCCGGGGCCTGCGAAGCTCTGCCCACTGAAGGATCAGAGCCGCCTCCACGGCTGTTGCTGCGCTTCTTGTTCCGCCCTGATGGTTTACCTACGCCACCGCCGTGGCATAGTCCGACTGAACCCGAACAGGGCATCCTCGCAGCCTTTCTGTCCAACGGGACAGGCAAAGCCCGATCGCTCTCAGTTCCGGTACCTATATCGACCAATTGAGGGGAGGAAAACTTCTCCCCCCCTTTAGGGCCGGAACCTGAATGCACCAAACCAAGGGTTCCCGGGACTGACGCTCCGACCTGATCGGCCTGTCCCGGGATAGGGGAGATTTGTCTTAACGTGACAAAATTGCCCTCCGCAGGAACCGAGTGTGCCTCTGGGCGTAAGGTATTGCTTCGCAAATTGACACCCTGAGCCCCAACACCCGTATACAGAACCGCAAGGAGAACCACTGGCGCGACCACAGGGTTCGCCCTGCCTGAAGCGTTAGAAGCTTGCTCGGTGTTAGAAACACCCCTGCCTGTACCGTGTCCGGAATCAGACCCAGGTACTCCAGCCGGCAAGCCGGCATTAAAGATGACTTCTGTCCGCTGAGCGCCCCCACCGGCGCCTAGAAGCGCCTCCTGACGCTCCTACGGGAGCCTCAAGTTTGAGGGGAAGGACTTTTCTGGGGACAGAGAGCTGCCTGCAACCCCCAGAAACCGGCCCTCCACCCGTGAGGTGGGTGGGGGCAACCCATCATGCGGAGGCAGACTTGTCCTCTGCTTTTTCGGACTTACACTGCCAGGGCCTCTTGCTGTGCCCAGTGAATGCCTTCCCGGCCTTGCCCGCTGGGCCGGGCGCCCGAAAAAACTTCTTCTGACCTGAAGAGACAGGGCCCTGTCTACGACGACCATCTCGTCGCTTCGGCTCTGGAAGGAAAGTACTCTTCCCTCCCGTGAAATCCTTAATAATTTTATCCAACGGTGGGCCAAACAGACGCCCTCCCTGAAAGGGCATATCTGCAAGAGCTTTCTTTGAAGCCTAGTCACCATCCAACCCAGAAAATGTATAAAGATAATGTTGTTAAACCGCAAGTTTTTCTAATAACCAATATTGATCTAGTTCCATGCTAAACTCCCCCGTTAGCTTTTCTCCCCCTTTTATGGGGAGGGACGTTTCTCTGGTCTGTGAGTTATTATACATTGCTATGTGACTGCATTATTACTAGACCTGCTGGTCTCTATTGTTAAACCGCTTTTCTTGTATTTTGTTTTTTCTTCAATAACATTTTTTTGAACATGAAGCCTGGTCACCTGACCAAGAGCGGAGCCACAGCACCCGCCTGATAACAATTGAAAAAACAGACATTTTTGACAATATGGGGAGAAGATCCAAAGCAGCACTGCATATGTAGCGGAGACCTTCTTCCAAATGTTGTGCCCGCTGTAGTTCAGCCTGTGCACATTCACTAGACAAACTAGCAGTGCGGCAGCGTGCTCGCGAAGAGACTGCACCGCCATAGCAGTTGCTAGAGCCGGCCGCATGGCTGACCCAGCCAACAAGAATAGTGCTTTAGACACTGTCTCTGTGCGGTGGTTGTCTTATTCACACGAGCGATGGCAGGGTCCACCACCGGGGAAGCCCATCTTTTAGTAAAGCTCTCCTCAAAGGGGTAGCGAACAGCAAAGCTTTTAGGCAAAGCCAAGGAACTTGGTGGCCTACGCCAATCCTTGAACACTGCCTGTTCAAACACCTGATCATAAGGGAAAGCCCTAGGGGGTCTAAGCGGTCCACAAATATATGCGGACTCATGCGACTCCCCTGTTTGGTCCAGTCACATAGAGTCGCGAATATCAGTGATCAATGCTTCCACTATTGCTTTATCCCGTGAACAAGGAGCCTCCTGATCTTCTTCGCCCTCTGAGGGCGCCTCACCCTCTGAAAGATCCGCAGTTGTGACCACTGAGGTGCTTTCTAGATCTGAATCCTCCCCTGAGGAAAGAGGGGGAGGTGGGCGCTTCTGGGGGCCCCTCGGAACGGGCACCCCTGCCCGGGGAAAGAACTCCCCAAAGACCGCCCTTAGCTGTTCCAAAGACACAAATGTTCCTGGGGTGGACTGTAGATCTGCAGGTACCCCTGCCATAGTATTGCCGGCCTCTGACATCTCAGCCTTCCGGCACCCCCACTGTGTGACCACCACCTCTACCCCACCAATCAGCCAGGGAGACCCGGGAGGATTGCACCCACTGCTACCAACACCCAGGAAGCGCCAGCTATACTTACTGTTTGATGCCTCAGCACTCCGATTGGAAGAGCAATGCCCACGGACTACTGCACGCCAGGAGCTTGTTACTGCGTGTCAGCCACGCTGTCCAAGTGCAAACCGGAAGTCCACTTCCGTTTTTAAGCACTTCCTGCACAAGGACTGCACCTCTCCCAAACGACCACTGGGGGCCGCCAGAGAGCAGGCTGGAAACTGCATGGTTATCAAACAATGGACGCTGCCATTACACACGTGCGGTCGGCCACGAACGAGCGGTGCTCCACACTCCAATGGCGGCGACCCGCCTAACACAGTGCTCCGGTCGGTCGGTGCAGATTTGAACGGTAAGTGCAAAGGTGCCTGCGGGGGATGGGGGGAAGTGGGGGGAGGGCCTCTAATGGACCCCCACCGGCTGGCCACAGCCAGAGCTGCCCAGGTGCCACTCTCCATGCCCCTAAAGGCGGAAGAGGGTTCCACTCACCAATCCGACGGGCGCAGCGGGTAGCCACCCAGTGCAGACCTACCTCCCCACGGAGAGGCATGCTGCTGGCCAGGCCACTGGACAGGCGAACCAGTCACTGGGCTCTAGTGGGTTTTAGCCACTGGCCGCCCACACGGAACTGGCACTATGCGGTGGGCCCCCCTAAGGGTGCTCGCATAGTGTCGGCCGGACTGGGGAAAGATTAGGATTCGAGATATCCTCTATACCACCAGCCAGCTTCTTGATAGCAGTCTTCATCAGATGAATCTTCAGGAGACCGCCGATCCCATAGGGAACCAGGTCTACTCCTTGCACTAAGCAAATAAAAACTTATGTGCTGTACAGGGCAGGGGGGATTATATGCTAAGGTAAGGACGGCCCCCTGGGAGGGGCCAGCCTATGCTTTTGTTTGTTTTGCCTAGGCTACTCCTAGTAGGATGAGCATAACCCCATGTGTCATAAGAAGGCTGCGTCTGTCAGTGAACGGAAGAGAAAGGAAAGTGCTAGATTGTTTACATTTTAAGGATGTACGGTATTTATACTAATTTGATCAGTTATACAAAGACATTGTTTAACATAAGAGATAGTCCTCATTTATACTAGAGCTAAACCCACTAATGTGACCCTCTAGACATCCAAACTCCTGCAAATTTTCAGAAGAAAGTCTCAGCATTACTTAGCCATAACAAGCTCACCTAAAGAAAGAAAACCCAGAGTCTGTTGTTTGTTCCCAGAAACAGATGATGAATGTCACACATCCACGCATTTTTGTCTCTACAAGGTTGGAGAAGAAGAGGGAAACACGACCATAACCACTGAGCCTAAAGCCTGACTGAAGCCAAACTGAAGCATCATGAGCTATGAAGGGTTCAGCAGACCAGGACAGAGTAATTGTGTGGCCCTGGTCTGCTTGACTTAAATAATATCTATGGTCACAATTTACACTTTCATTTTCTAACATGAGCATTGTAATAGCAAGACACACAATAGTTATTCTTGACAATCCAATATAAGCTTGCTAGAAAAATATCCTTTCATATCATGTTGAGTGCTGCCTATCTGCTGCCTTTTCCCCAACTTCCTTGATT
>BLSH010521795.1:12424-39421 GCA_018402905.1 Glandirana rugosa
TCGCCGACGCCTTGCCAAACGTCTTCTCAGGACACGTAGAAGATCATTCATAGACCAGGCTTATGTCGGTTTTTAGACCCGGGCTAAGTAGGGACTTTGCCTCTTGTCCCTACGTGACCCGGGGACGACACTCGGTGAGGCGTGTCGTCACACTTAGGTCGGAATTCTTGGTCAAGACCGGTCGAGTCATCTTACAAAATTTTTTTCTCGACCTACTTAAAACTTACGTTTTTTATATTGACCTATAACTGTAAATATTCATTATTCTGGTCCCTATCAACTAGGTCACTTATAGGCTTACGGAGGACTCCCCCCTGTTCTCCGTTTCAGGGATGAATCGGGCCCAGATTTTTGGCTGTATTCGGACCAGATACTTACTAGAAGATGCACAGGACTCTTCTGCAAACCGTTCCGCAGCCGCTCCGGAGATGTGTGAACCGGTTCCATTGAGAAACAGTCTCCTTACATGTGAATTTGATGTGGGGAAATCCGCATCCAATTCGCACTAGGGTGAACCCAGCCTGAAGGAATCTATTCCACATTTTCAAAGCTCTTACTGTGAAGAAGCTTTTCCATTAGAGATGTGCCCTAACAGAAAAAAATGTTTTGTTTCATTTCTGATTAGTTCGTTAAGCTAATCATTCGGAATTCGTTTCGTATATTCGGATTTGTTTTGTATATTCGGATTCAGTAAGTACTGTGTACTCATTATTTTCAAGTCGGATTTCGGAAGCTACAGTATATTTGTTCTGCATAAAAATAGAGATGACACTCCCGCACTCCAATGGCAAATGAATCTCTAATACCTGCGCCTAGTATATCAGTGTATTCATGTAGCTGTGCGGTGAAGACCATCATAAAGGAGCACGTAGGCACCCTGGTCTGTCAATTGTATCCTGCGGGTCGGGACAATCAGTGACGAGCGGGGAGCGGTGTCTGAGAAAAGGCTCCGGGATCAGCTGGCGTCCTACTCATAAGAAGCTGTATTTTTTCAAGTCTCTGGTAAGGAGATTACCTAAGGGGCCAGTGACCCCTAGTGGCAACTTTTGATTATTATCGTTTTTAAGTTTATTTTATGTCACAATAAATTGAAGAAAAAAACAGTATCACACTATTGTGGCTCTATATTTCTTCTCAATCTATATCCGTATGAGGAACACGGGAGAGTAACGGAGAGGATTGGAGATCTAAACTGGAGAGGTGCACTGAGAAGCACAAAAAGCGAGTTAGCCTGTATACGAGAGTGACAGGCATATATTATTGGTAAGAGTCCAGCCACGGGTGAAGGGAATCACTGTTTTGTTTCCATTGTGGAAATAGTGGATTTCTGATTATACTCTGCATATTAGTGGATCATCCGAAAGACAGCCATTGGGCTTACTATGAGAAGGACTGTTTTTCACGGACTAATTTATCTAGTATATTTGTTCTGTTTTATTCTATTCTAATCTATTTTGGGTTTTTTCTATTCTATTCTTTTATGTTTTATTTGTTATCTTATTTTCCTTTTTATTCTTTTCTATTTAATTATTTCAATTATTTTATTTTCTATTCTATGCTATTCTATTCTGTTTTATTCTATTGTATTCTATGCTGTTCTATACTTGTGTATTCTATTCTATTCTGTTGGTTTGCTTGCCCTACTCTGCAGTCTCTCCAGTTCTCCAATATTTTTTGTGCACTGATGCACAAAAAGAACTGCATATCCAGATGAGGTCTTACTAATGAATTGCGCCGGTGTAAAATGATGTGTCTCTCTCTGGTGTCTATACCTCTTTTAAAGAGGAGCTCCAGGGTCCTTCTGAAAAAATTAAAAGTTAGCAGCTACAAATACTGTAGCTTCTGACTTCTAATATCAGGGCACTTGCTTGTCCAGGCATCCAACGGTGTCCTCAGCCAAACTAATTTTCTAATTGGCTATCAGGTGCTGGCGCCGCCATTTTGCCTAAGGGAAACTAGCAGTGAAGCCTTGCGGCTTCACAGACGGTTCCCTACTGTGCATGCACGAAACGCTCAGCACGTTGTAAATGGGCCGGCTGCGGGGGAAGCTCTGCTTTAATACAAAAAACTGCAACATGGTATTGCATGCTGTTATTAAGTTTTATGGTTTACCAGAAGACCCAAATCCTTCTCAACCAATGACTACACCATCTGTTCTGCTCCTAATGTGTATGATGCATGCATGTTCTTAGCCCCAAAGTGCATAACTTTACATTTATCAACATTAAACCTAATTTGCCACATAGTCGCCTAATTAGACAGTGCATTGAGGTTGTCTTGTACGTTGGAGACATCTTGCATAGCTTGGTGTCTTCTGCAAACACAGAAATTGTACCTTTAATCCCAGACCCTATATCATTTATAAATATATTAAAAAGTAAGAGTCCCACCAACACTGAACCTTGGGGTACACCACTAATAACCTTAGACCATTCAGAGTAAGAATCATTGACCATTACTCTCTGAATATGGTCTTTTATCCATTTACAAACTGAATTTTCTAAGCCTGTGGTTTTTACCTTACACATTAGCCGTATGTGGGGAACTGTGTCAAATGCTTTTGCAAACTCCAAGTATACCACATCCACAGCCATTTCTTTGTCTAAGTATTTGCTTATCTCCTTGTAAAAAGAAATCAGATTTGTTTGACAACTGTGGTCTTAAATGCATGCTGTCTGTTGCTTATAATATTGTTTTCTAACAAAAACTCTTCCATGTGGTCTTAAATCAAACTCTCAAGTATCTTCCCAATTATAGAAGTTAAACTAACCAGTCTATAGTTACTTGGTAAAGACTTTTTAAATATAGGCACCACATCTACCTTATGCCAATCTAGTGGTACCATGCAAGTTAGTAAAGAGTTTCTAATATTTAGATATAATGGCTTTGAAATAACAGAGCTTAACTCATTGCTGACATGTGGGTGAGGTGATTGTAGCCGTGTTAGTGCACTTGCGACAGAGAAAATTGAGTACTGTCCGTGATACTTTTTTTATTTGCACTAACATACAATTTTTCATGACAAGCTTTTGGGGTGTGTCCCCTTCTTCAAGGCCCCAGCAGTACTGATTCACAAATGTTTTAGCAGAATGTTAAAAAAAAAAAACTATCTTTGAGGGAAAGGAAAAAAATAAATAAATAAACATACACAACATACAAATGTACATGGCAATGGTAATAAAACTAGCATAGTTAGTGATATAAGGCAGAGGGTGAGCTATAGACTGGGGTGGGGGAGTGAACTTGGAATCATCAGTTTGCCAAATCATAAACTTTCCGCAGCAGAAGCAGTTCTCTCCAAAGGCCTCTCATTCTGCAACACCACCAAATTGGATAATTTACAGGAATGGTCAGCTATAGAGGAATTCTTCAGGAGACTAAGGCCCAAAGAATATTTTCATATTAATGAAAGGAATCCTAGGACAAAAGGTGGCAACAGAAAAAGAACAGCAACTTCATACCTCTACAAGGACGAAACGCCGAACTGGACACCTATATTGACAGCTTCAGACTGCGAGTTACTTCCCTGATATCCACCCAGCAAAAGAAAATATTATACAACCTTTCACCAGTGAAGCGAAGAGCTGTACACGTTCTGCGCAATAATCAGGCCATAACCGTCAAACCAGCAGATAAAGGGGTAGCAGTTGTTGTGATGGATACAGACAAATATATACAAGAGGGCCAGAGGCAGCTGGCAAATACTACTTACTATAAAAACCTGGATTATGATCAGACCCAGGATTTTACTAAGCAATTAAAAGGTCTCATTAAAACAAAACCAACCCACCTACATTCAGAACTTATCAATGCAATTCCAGATAATTCAGAAATTGAAGACTTCTACATGCTTCCCAAGATTCACAAGCCAGGAAATCCAGGCAGACCCATCATAAAAGGTTTGACTACACTTCCTGATCATCTGTCAGGCCTTTAGTTATATTGTGAGTTTCCTGCATGACAACTGATTTTCTGAACAATCTCAACAATATACAACAATTACCACCAAACATGCTTCTGGTCACTGGATGTAGAATCTCTGTAGGTAACATACTGCACAAGTATGGGTTGGCTACATGTCACAGATTCTTATCACCCTCACCAAACCACAAATACACTACTGAGGATGTTACACAACTCACTGAATCCTCACACACAACTCTTTCATTTTCAGCAATGACATCTATCTCCAGTGTATGGGTACTGCTATGGGAAGTAAAGTGGCACCCCAAAATGCAAACTTATTAATGGCTGACCTGGAGGACAAATTCCTGAACATCATACAACAAAAGTCATACAGATATTATCGGTGTATCAGTGATATCTTTCGCATATGGACAGAATGTGTAGAAAATCTAAAACAGTTTTACTCATTGATCAACACTTTTCACCCATCTATCAAACTAAAAATGTTTTTTCTAACACACTTGTCAACTTCCTAGACACTACAGTATACATCAGGGGTGACAAGCTTCACACTTCGATACACAGAAAACCAACTGACCGATGCAGCTATCTCCATAGTTCCAGCTTTCACCCCCAACACACTGAACGGCCATCATACACAGCCAGGCCATCAGATATCATAGAATATATTCAGACCCAGAAGACAGAGGTAAACATCTCAGAACACTAGCAGACTGCTTCCATAAGAAAGGTTACAAAGACAAAACCATCAACAGCAGCATAAACACGATCTTGAAAACCCAAATAGAAAATTTCCTCCAATACAAAGAGAAAAAACAAATAACCGTGTTCCTCGAGTCACCACATACAACCCAGCACTAGAAGGGATCAAACAGATAATCAAAGATTTACAACCCATTATAATAGAGGATGAAACTCTGAAAGAAATATTCCAACAACCCCCAATATTGGCTTTCAGACAACCACCCAATCTCAGACATAAACTAATCAGCAGGAAACTTCATTCTGATTATGAAGTCACAAATATTGGAAGCAAGGCCTGCACTAAAAAATGCTGCCAACTGTGCAACCAAATGGGACCTTTAATAACATGGGATCATACAGCTGTAACGCTAGTAATGTTGTGCACCTCATCCAATGCAAAAGGTGTAGCAATGGTTCTTATGTTGGTGAAACAAGACAGAAGTTGCAAGCGAGGATGAATTTGCACAGAGATACCATCAAGGAACATAAAGAAGTTTCTACACACCTGTGGGACATCATTTCTCACAACCGGATTACACTAGAGAAGACCTTAATGTTTTAGTTCTTAAAGGGAATTTCAGAACTATCCAGGAACGGAAAACTTTTGAACTAAGAATATTACTTTTTTTTACACAAATATTGGCCTAAATTTAGATATGGGTTTCCTTACAAATGATCCTACAGTTTTACGTCCCCCTCTGTGACTGTCACCCCCACCCCCAGTCTATAGCTTTCCCTCTGCCTTATCTCACTAACTATGCTAGTTTCATTACCATTGCTATGTACATTTGTCTGTGTGTGTTTGTTTTTATTTTTTTTCCTTTACCCTCAGAGATTGTGTTTTTTTTCTGCTAAAACTTTTGTGAATCAGTACTACTGGGACCTTGAAGAAGGGGACATACCCTGAAAGCTTGTCCTGAAACATTGTATGTTAATGCTAGCTATTGGTGCCGATACCAAGCATTTGCACGACTATCGGTACTCGTGCAAATGCCCCCCGATGCTTGATCCGATACCTGTTGTATCGGGCCAGGCATCCTCAGTGTAACAGGGGGGCCGAGCAGCCTCACAGATGATCAGTTTAGGGGAAGTTACAAGCACCGATCCCTTTGTATAGCCTTTCAATAAAGCAGCTGACAGCCGCTTCTCCTCCTCTCCTGGCTTTCAGCTGCTGTAGTGAAAAGCTATACAGGGGAACCGATGCTTGTAACTGCCCCCGCTGCCACACCGATCACCCCCTCTGGCTCCCGATGCCCTCCACCCTCTCTCCGGTGTCCTCCTCCAGATCCCCGGCTCCCAGTGTCCCCCTCCGCCCCCCCCTCCCAATCTGTCAGGATGGAAGAGCGGAGGAATAAGTCGGTAACTGTGTCATTTACCGGCTCCTTCCTTTTCTGAATGAGCAGAGTCAGTGATCACTTGTAAACTGTGTTTACGATGCTTCAGTTTATGAAGGGAGAGGAGCCGCTGTCTCCTGTCCTTTCATTTTCAGCGCATCTGTGGCAGCAGAGAAAGGAACTGGGGAATATGTGTCCTCAGACCCTTTTCTTGTCTCAAAGGGGAGATGTCAGGTGTTTACACCCCTGATATCTCGCCAAAGCCCCCCAACAGGGCTAATAAATAAAAAAAGAGAGATATAATAAGTAATTAATGGTTATATTGCAAAAAATATCATAAAATAAAATACAAAAATACACTGACAACCTCCACCACCCCCCCTCCCAAAAAAAGAAAGCATTGTAAAAAAAAAAAAAAAATTGTAAAAAAAATAATGAAAAAATAACTTGTAAAAAATAAAATTGTAAACTTAAAAAATACTGACACAGTCCATGCCTCATCAGAGCCCATCAGTGCTGCATATTAGTGCCACTGTCACAGTAATCGGTATTGGCGAGTACTTGAAAAAGAGTATAGGTACTTGTACTTGGTCTTAACTGGTTCCACACTGCGAGCTGTATATTTGCGGCGGCAGTGTGGACGCATCCCGCGAATCGCCGTAAATAGGCGGCGATTTGCGCAGGTGCAGCTAGGGGGCGAGCACACGACGCCGGCGGCCCACTCTCGTGTCCGACACACTCCAGAGGAGTGTGCCCGTGGCTTGGGCAGACCTGATGTCGGCCGGTGAGCTGTGATGAGCGGCCAGAGTGAAAGAACGGGGAACCGCTGATGTAAACACGGCGGTTCCCCGCTCTGTTAGGGGGGGCATGGGAGATCTACTGATCTCTGTCACTGGGATCAGTTAGATCTCTCATGCCCATGGTAGCTCAGCCCCCCCACAGTTAGAACACGCCCAGGGAACACAGTTAACCACTAGATCTCCCCCTGCAGGTTAACCCCTTCACTGCCAATGACATTTATACAGTAATCAGTGGACATTTAAATTTCTGATCGCTGAATAAATGTCATTGGTCCCAAAAAAGTGTCAAAATGTCCAACATGTCCGCTGCACTATCGCAGTACCACTAAAAATCGCAGATCGCCGCCATTACTAGTAACAAATAAAAAAATAATAAAAACCTCAGAAATGAATCCTCATCATCCGTAAACGCGGCAACTTTTGCGCAAATAAATCAATAAACGCCGATTGCAGGTTTTTTTACCAAAAATATGAGGAAGAATATAAATCGGCCAAAGCCGATGAAAAAAATGTTTTATATATTTTTTTGGATTTGAATTTTAGCAAAAAGTAAGAAATATTGTTTTGGGTTTTTTTTGCAAAATTGTCGCTCTTTCTTTGTTTATAGCGACGATCAGAAATGACGCAGCGGTCATCAAATACCACCAAAAGAAAGCTCTATTTGTGGGAATAAAAGGACGCAAATTTTGTTTGGGTACAACGTCGCACGACCGCGCAATTGTCAGTTAAAGCGACGCAGTGCCGAATCGCAAAAAGTGCTCTGGTCCTAACCTGGGAAATCCTTCCGGGGTGAAGTGGTTAAAAAAGTGGTATCGGTGCAACCCTAGTTAGTGCAGATAAAAAAAGTATCATGGACAGTACTCAATTGTCTCTATGACATGTGGGTGTTAGCCATCTGATTCAGGTACTTTATTCACCTTATTATCTTCACAGTATGTGCTTGTTGGTTACAGCTTGCATGAAATGAATGTTATGGTCACTGCTACCCAGATGTTCTTTTATATAAATATGTAGCCAAGTACTGGATTACAGAAACATGGAGAAGAAGACATTGCCCTCTTCACAGTCAGTTTGCTTTCACATTTACTGTTCTGCTGGATTTTGTGTTGCACTATCCCCTCCAGACAGCAGGAGAAGACCTATAGACAGGAAAGCCTACAGACTTCTATGCCAGACGCTGAGGATCGTGGGAATTGAGGGCCAGGGCAACAGTCATAGAATGAGACACATGAACCCCTTAACTCTTTCATTGCCAGGTCCGTAAGGCATATGGACCTACAGCACTGCTTCCAGCTGGCCAGGTCTGTATGCCGCACGGACCTGACATCCCTCCTTCTGCTATAAGCTTATGGTCACTGAAGTGATCATGAACTTATGGCAGAACTGTTCAGCAGACTCTGATCAAAGCTATTTACCTAAAATGTAAACATGTGTTTACCAGCCCCCTTCCTTTCCTGAATGAATACAGTTATTGATCAATATTGATCGCCTCTGTATTCAGTTATCACTGAAGCATAGTAAACTCTGTTTACTATGCTCCAGTGTGTGAATGAAGCATAGTAAACAGTGTTTGCTATCCTTCTGTTTGTGAATGAATAGGAGTCTCTATACAACTCAAAAAAAAGACATTAGGGGTCTGTTTATACCCCATTTTGCTGACAAATGTGCCGCAACCTCGTGCAATGCACGCGGTTGCGGGGCGTTTGCGGTGTTTCCCTATTGACTTGAATGTGTAGTGTTTGGTGGGTGGCATCACTACTAGACATGTGCAGAAGGAAAAAAAATGTTTAGTTTCGGTTCATTTTAGTTCGTTATTTACAAAAATTTGTTTTGTTATTTTCATTTAACCCTTTAATTAGTTTTCGGAATTCGTTTAGTTTATTTGTTTTGGAATCAATTTCGAATAGTTTTCGAATTTGAAAAGTTTTCAAATTCGAATACAAAAAGTTTTCAAATTCGAATAGTTTTAGAATTTGAATAGTTTTCAAATTCGAATTCAAAAGTTTTCAAATTCGAATAGTTTTCAAATTTGAATAGTTTTCCAATTTCCAAAGGGAATAAAATAGAATAGAAAATAAAGGAATGGAATAGAAAAAAATAAAATAGAAAATAATATAACAGAAAATAAAAGAATAGAATATAGGACTGGAAAGATTTCCCTCTGTAGGAGCAGAGCACATTTTAAGATTCGGCACTACGTCGTTTTAACTGACAATTGCGCTGTCGTGCGACGCTGTACCCAAACAAAGTTGACGTTCTTTTTTCCCACTAATAGAACTTTCTTTTGGTGGTATTTGATTCCCACTGCGTCATTTCTGATCACTGCTATTAGCAAAAAAAGAGCGACAATTTTGAAAAAAAAACAATATTTTTTACATTTTGCTATAATACATATCCACAAAAAAATATATAAAAAAACAAATTTGGGGCATGATCTGGACATGGCCAGGTGAGGACGCACGCTTGTGGAGCTCCCAGACCTCTCCTATCTACCTGGGCTCCAACAGATAGCCTTGCACCAGACTTCCATACCGGCATGTACTGCTCAAAAAGGAGAAGGGGAAAGAATACCAAGACACCCGCAAAGATACCCCCGGGGGAGAAATAACGAGACTTTGGGCAAACTCGCAGACAACCACTCCCGCGGTAAAGATGGCGGACCTCCTGGGCTCTCCACACGTGGCACAGACTTCCAGAGAGCTGACAGCATCCCCTGTGCCATCCACGGCATTGGAAACGAGCTTGGACACCCCGGCGGTGTTTCAGTCCCAGGGAGCCGCATGTCCCCCACTCACATTACGGGCGGATGCCGAACTGCGAGCTCTCTTGTCGGCGCTGCCGACCAGGGCGGACATCGAGGCCCTAATAGGCCGCCTGGAGGCAGCACATCAGAAAGACAACTCAGTGGTCAAAAAAGACATTCAGTCACTTACCTCCTGGCTGGGAACTGGGGAGGCTTCGGTCGCAGCCCTGGAGACCCGGCTGGCAGTGATGGAGACACAAATGGCCTCCCAGGCTTCTACGGCAGTGGACCTGCAGTTGCGGCTGGAGGAAATGGAGGACCGGAGCCGCAGGAATAATCTGAGGCTCCGGGGCCTCCCGGAGGCAACAGGACAGGAAAACCTGCATGAGACGGTGATGGCCGTCTTCCGCGGCGTAGCTTTAGAGGCCTTCCCCCCCAGCCTGACATTCGACCGCATACATTGTGCATTGGGCCCTCGGTCGGCAGACCCCGAATGGCCGCGGGATATGTAAAGTCCATCACTATGCTCATAAAGAGACGATCCTGCGGAGTGCCTGGGAAGCCGGCGTGACAGACTTCGATGTAGCCAGCCTAAATATCCTGCCGGACCTATCACGAGCTACACTCCAACGTCGGGCTATGCTGAGGCCGGTGTTAGAGGCAGCGCGGCAGACGGGAGCTACATATAGGTTTTCCCCTTTCAGTGACTTTTCGCAAGATGCAGCGATCGTTCACGCTGCGAACGCCTGCTGAACTCCCAGCGCTGTTCACTTTTCTGGAAGTGCCCTCGGTGCCGGTCCCGCACTGGCTCCAGCTGCTGCCGCGGCCTACCTTTCAAAAGAGGAAACGAGAGACAGCCTCCGGACACAGAAGACCTGCATCCCCAAGACCACAGAGAAGCCAGCACCGACCCCGCATGGTCTTCCCAGGGGACACGCGGGAGTCATGAGTAACAGTATGGCTACACTCACATCACCAAAGGAGGAAGCTGAACCGTGACAGGGGGGTATGGATAACAGTAACATTTCACAAAGGAAGGGTAAGCCATTTCTTGAAATTCTTTAAGGCTGTATTTTGAACAGAGCCCTAACTATAATGAAGGCACGCATTACCCCCTCAATTGCATGTGACTGTGCCCCATCACGCCTCCCGCTGGTTGATGCTTGAGATTTTGTACGCCGAGCTCTCGCTGCGGGAGCTGACCGGGACCAATCGGCAGAACAGTGTTCCCCTTTCTGTATGTAAGGATCCATCAAGGTCGGAACCACTCTCTTATACTGTTTCTTGTAAATGTACACTTAGGTAGTTGTTCATGTTACCCATGTTGGGGTGAATCAGAGACTTTGGGCCTCTAGCAGGATCTATCGTTGAAGTTCTGGGGGCAGTGTCCACCCGGGGGAGCCACACTAGACTGGACACTGTGAGTACAGGGGACCCCTTCGTAGTGGGCTCAGTCTCGGGGGTTAAGGACATGGAGAAAGGAAACTGACATATTGCTGGATTTCCGGTGGGCAAAGATGAGAATATCTTTCTGCCTTCCTCCAGATTGGGGACGTTCACCCCCCGGGTTGACACCCTGTAACTTTGAACTGTGACACATCTCCCACTGAGGACATATAGTTGGAAGATGGGCAGGGATGGGTTTGTTGATGCGACTGGAGGGGCCTGACCTCGGGGCTCCTGGTCAGTGTTTTCCGGCTCGTGGCCCGGGGGGGTGACCATTAGAGTCATTGGCTAAAGATGATGTCGTGGTCGGCCCTCGGACTTCGCAACTCGGTCACGAATTGGAGCATTTGACGTGCTGTCTCACCCCTAGTCACCGACATTCTGGTTCCAGGGTTGTTTGTTTCCCCTTGTCTCTCCCCTTCCCTTTTGTTCGCTACACGGGGACGAGGAAGGCTCTAATAATAGTACCTTATGTTATGCTGTTTATAATGGTTTTCTTACCTTGCAAGGCAATTACATGCGATGGTGCAATATAATGTGACAAATCTGGGTGGATGGGGGGGGGACATGCTCCCTAGGACAGGTCCAACCTCTCTCCCACTTAGGACACGGCGTAGTTAACCGGTGACCTCGCCGGAACAGGCCGTTTGAATATTCTCTTCTCTCTCTAAACTACTATCTATTTGACTTCTTAGTCTCCTCTCTCTCTACTTCTTGAATCCTTTTTTTTTTTCCTTTTCATTTCCCCCCCTTCTCCACCCCCCTTCCCCACCCCCCCTTTTTTTTTTTCTCTCCCAACAGGTCCTGGCGGTCATGGACGACCTTGTGGTTCTCTCCCTAAACGTGAAGGGTCTGAATACACCCGAGAAGCGCCGTATGCTCTTGAATGACCTGAAAAGGTCCCACGTAGAGGTGGCCTTCATTCAAGAGACGCACTTCAAAAGAGGTAAAACGCCCAGCCTACAAAACAGACAATTCCCTCTTGTATACCACGCTACCAATGAGGCGAAAGACTAGAGGGGTCTCAATACTGATATCCTGTAGAGTGCCATGGTCCTGCAGGGGGGTGTTGGCAGACAGCGGTGGGTGTTCCGTTTTTGTGAAGGGCGCAATAGGTAATGTAGTAGTGAACTTGGCGACTGTTTATGCCCCGGACAGACAAGACACCTTTTTCAGAGAGATGCTGGACACTTTGCAAGGGTTTCTAGAAGGACAGTTGATACTGGGAGGTGACTGGAACATTCCGCTAACCCCAGCGGTCGACACGTCATCGGGGAGGTCTTCAGTCCGTACTAGTATACACAAGAAGCTAAGCCAATACATACACGAAAATCAACTAATTGATATCTGGAGACTTCAACATGCAGGGGAAAAAGATTTCACGTTCTATTCGACACTTCATGAGATGTACTCAAGAATAGATTACTTTTTGATCCCACATAACCAACTACAAGCGGTGACTAGCACCAAAATTGGCCACATAACGTGGTCAGACCACGCGCCTATAACTATCCATTATAGTCTCACTATTGTACCTTCATCCAGGTCCCGATTCTGGAAGCTGAATGAAAGTTTATTACAGATTCCAGAAGTGGTGTCAGATATCTCGATGGAATTGCGGAACTATTTCCGGATAAACGACCAGCCAGACTGCAACCCAGGAATCCTCTGGGAGGCCCATAAGGCGGTGATTAGGGGTGCTCTCATAAAACACGGGGCCAGAATAAAAAGGGAACGGGATAAGCAACTGAAAGCGCTAACAGACAAGCTATACCGAGTAGAAGCCTTGCACAAGCAGACTCCCCTGCCTGCGTTGGAAAGAGAGCTCCTCTCGATCCGACAACAGGTAGTGGATCTACTGCAATATAAGGCCAAAGCTGCAATACAGCGTGGCTGTAAAGTAGGATATGAACACGGAAATAAATGTGGGAAAATACTCGCTAGGTCCGTCAGGGAACATAGACTCGCTAACTATATACCACAGATAATTTCCCCCTCCGGGATTAAGGCCACATTACCGAATCAGATCGCGCGGACATTCCGGGACTTCTATTCTTCGTTATACGACCTCCCAGACCAAAACACCATGCAGGCAGACATGGAGGAGTACATAACTTCCTCGTGCATCCCGCAACTACCGACTGGCGTGAGGGAGGAGCTGGAAGACCCAATCACACAGGAAGAAGTAGAGAAAGCGATAGGCAACAGGAGGCCAGGTAAGGCCCCTGGGCCAGACGGCTTCACGCTGCAATACTTCAAAACCTTTCTTCCTATACTCGGCCATTATATGACGAGACTTTTCAATGCGGTGAGCGAGGACACCGACTTGCCGAGAGACACACTAAAAGCGCATATATCGGTAATTCCAAAAGAAGGCAAAGATCCGTCTGCATGCGGAAGCTACAGACCGATCTCCCTGCTGAACACTGACCTGAAGATTTTCTCAAAAATTATCGCACTCAGACTAGCGCCACATATACAGGAGGTTGTCCATTTAGACCAGGTCGGGTTTATACCTACAAGGAAGGCACGCAACAACACCACCAAGGTACTCAACCTAGTGCACATAGCGACTGAAACCAAAATGCCATGCTTTTTTTTAATCAGCGATGCCAAAAAGGCATTTGACAGAGTCAATTGGACATTTATGCTGGCGGTGCTCAGACATGTGGGACTAGGGACCACCATGCTATGCTGGGTATCGAAACTCTAGCTCAACCCAACGACCCAGGTGAAGGTCTTTTGTCTGACCCCTTTAATATTGCGAATGGCACGCGACAGGAATGCCCGTTGTCGCCCCTGTTCGCCCTCTCGCTGGAACCCTTTTTATGTACAATACGGGCAAACCCGGACGTTGTGGGGTTGACGACGGGGAACATGCACCATAAAATCTCAGCATACGCTGACGATCTTTTGTTCTCATTCGCTAACCCCGTGATATCCCTCCCCAACCTACTCCGCGAATTTGAGACCTACGGCAAACTGTCCAATTTGAAAATTAATTTTGATAAGTCTGAAGCTATGGGGATTAATCTGGACGCGAGTACCACGGCTGCCCTGAAATCTAAATTTAGATTCAAATGGTCTAATGACACCCTCAAGTACCTTGGTACCCATATCCCGAGAGACGTCACCCGTACATTCGCGGTAAATTTCCCACACCTACTTACTGCGATCCGAGTACTATTAGATAAATGGCGGGGAGGGATGCACTGTTGGTTTGGTCGATGCAAGCTGCTGAAGATGTGCATTTGTCTGGGCACGCTCCGAACCCTGACTGGCCAAAAGATTACTGACACTGCCCAAATTACATGGTGGTTTAGCCTTACCTGATATATGGAACTATTACCTGGCGGTGCATTTGGGCAGAATTATAGACTGGGGGAGGCATTCCCAGAATAAATTATGGACACAATTAGAACAGACACAATCCAAGATACCGTTGAAAGGGGCTCTGTGGTGCTTTGACGTACTACCGAGATCCCTGAAGACACACCCTATCATAGGGAACACACTACGAACTAGCTATCTAACAGTTTTCCCGAGAGCACTCTCTACAGGAGAATCTCCACTCCTACCCATTTTGGGGAACTCCGCGTTTCCCGCTGGACTGGATGTAGCCCCATTTCGACACCTTGTAAGCCAGGGACAAACCCGGGCCTCACACTTCGCGGACGCAGACACCTGGCCGTCTATACTGACGCTTACAAGATCCCCAGGTCGCTTTCAGTTACCCTTCTGGAATGCATTGCAATTACACCACTTCTTATACTCACTCCCCGAACTGAGTCGATTTAGACGGAATCTCACGACTTTTGAAGAGTTCTGTGCGGATGAGGGCCCATTAACCCAAGTATTGTCCAAGACATACGCGTTAGTTAACACCCCCCGCAGCAACCCCAACTTCCTTTCCTACTTAAATGGGAGGAAGATCTACAACGTACGTTTACAGATGTCCAACGACAAAACATTCTAAAATTCTCCCTGAAGACAGCTACATGTACCAAACTCCAAGAAACGAATTACAAAATATTGACCAGATGGTACTACACCCCACAAAGACTGAGCGCTTGTTACCCAACATCTTCGGACCGCTGCTGGAGATGCCAAACAGACAAGGGCACGCTATTGCACATTTTCTGGTCCTGCCTGAAGCTAACACATTACTGGACAACGATACGCACGATCGCGCAAAAATTTACAGAACACACGATTCCAGATGACCCAGCATTATTTCTTCTTCACGTTAATGACATCCCCACAAAATCGTATCGTAAATCAGTGATACGCCACTTATTAAACGCAGCCAAATCCTGCATCCCCGCTATGTGGAAGAAGCAGGTGCCCCCCAGTGTGGGTAGCTGGATGCGGAAAGTGGAGGAAATAAACACATTTGAAGACTTGATCCTTTCGGCTCAGGGCAGACATGAGAAGCACTCCAAAACCTGGAGGCTCTGGAACATGTTCACATTGTCCGATGAGGGACTAGCCTTGCTGAGTATTTGACAGATCAGAGACGACTGGGGGGAGACGATGGTTGGTAGCCGCCAGGACCTGATATACTCCCGTGCCCCCCCTTCCCTTTTGTCCGCCTCCCCCTTCCCTCTCCTCTTCCTCGTTCCTTATCCGATCTTCTCCTTCTCCTTATTATTATCCTTCTTACTCAACATCTCTCTCCTTTCTTATTTTTCTTGGATTTTGTTTTTCTTCTCTCTTTTCTCGATAGGTTTTTGTTTTTTCAAAAAACGAAGGGGGGAAAAGGGGGTGATTCGAACCTATATTACTAACTTGAGGTGCCAAGGTTATTGCCCTTGGAGAGAAACGGGGATGATAGACGAGAAGATGTAATATATGTATCTCCCTAGACACTGTATTGCTGGAAATATGTAACCTGTATGGGGTATATGCCTTGGGGGATTTCTCTGTAACATGTTCATCTCCTTGACCTCCTTTTATTAATAAAGTTTATATTTGCAAAAAAAATAAAATAAAAAAATAAAAATGTATTTATCAGTTTTGCCCGATTTATATTCTTCCTCATATTTGTGGTAAAAAAAAAATTGCGGCCTGCATTTATTCATTGGTTTGCACAAAAGTTGCCACATTTACAAACCATGAGAATTAATTTACGGCGTTTTTACTATTTTCTTTTTTTTTACTAGTAATGGCGGCAATCTGCGATTTTTATTGTGACTGCAATATTGCAGCGGGCATGTCAGACATTTTTGACACTTTTTTGGAACCAATGACATTTATACAGGGATTAGAAATTTAAATGTTCACTGATTACTGTATAAATGTCATTGGCAGGGAAGGGGTTAACCTGCTGGGGGGCGATCTACTGGTTAACTGTGTTCCCTCTGTGTGTTCTACCTGTATGGGGGTTGGGCTGCCAGGGGCATGACAGATCTAACTTATCCCGAGCAAAGGGATCAGTAGATCTGTCATGTCCCCCCTCACAGAGTGGGGAACCGCTGTGTTTACAAACGGCGGTTCCCCGTTTTGGCTCTCTCACAAGAGGTCACGGGTCACTGGCGGACATCGAGTCCACCCCACCCATGGCCCCGCTCATGGAGCATGCAGCGGGCATGTGCACGCCTGCTAATCGCACATGCGTGGATCGCCGTTTATAAACGGCGATTCGCGGGAACGTGCCACTTTGCTGCCGTATATGTACTATACGCGGTCGCCAAGTGGATAATAGAGTAAAACAGATTTTTCTATTTTATTCTATTTTACTCTTTTCTTTTCTTATGTATTCAAATTTGTTCTATTTGAAATTCAAATTTCAGAAGATGGTTATATTCTTTTTCTTTTATTCAGTACTTTTTTTATTCTATTAATTTCTATTCTATTCTGTGCTTTTCTTTCATTTTCTATTTTGTTCTATTTTACTCAAGTGTATTCTATTCTTTTTTTTTCTGTTATATTCTTTTTTATTCTATTATTTTTTTAGATTCTATTCCTTTATTTACTATTCTATTTTATTCTCTTTGGAAATTGGAAAATTATTCGAATTTGAAAACTATTTGAATTCAAATTTGAAAACTATTTGAATTTGAAAACTTTTCGAATTTGAAAACTTTTCGAATTCAAAAACTATTCGTATTCAAAAACTATTTGAAATTAAATTGATAATTATTTGAATTGATTCGAAAACTATTTGAACAGATTTGAAGTTTTTTTTTGTTTTTTTTCTCAGATTCGTTGAAATTTGGTACTATTGTAATTCGGAAATTCAAATGCATCCAAATTTCCGAACAAAACGAAAATTCGTCTGAATTTCAATTAGGAATGAAACGAATTGCACATGTCTAATTGCTACAAGTTAGAACAAGTTTGCCGCAGTTGCAAAGCATCATGGCCTCAACATGTAAACACTCCTGTCCGCTGCCTTTTGCAGCTTAAGGGGCAGTGTTGGCAAGTGGCAGAAATGCAGCTCAACTGTGCATTTTTGCCACCCTCCTCCCAACTACAAGTCTAAACAAGGCCTAAGGCCTAGTTCACCCAGGGCATACTATATCAACTTCCCGTTTAGCTGCACAGGTGGTACGTGCATCCCCATGTAGGCAGTTCCTTTGATGTCAATTGGGACTTAGCGGCTGCACGAGAATGAACATGTATTCCGTGCATTCTTGTGCGGACAATCCCACCCATATCAATTGGAATGCAGAGGCTGCATGGACACAGCCACTGTGACATCCAAACTTGATATCCATGTGGGTGTATGTCCCTGAAATCACACTGTCTGCGTTTGGGGCCACCTGCACAAATTTCAGATCTGTCCTTGCAGCTGCTGCATCCTAATTGACATGAATAGGAATGCCTGCACAAGGATGCACAGAACACTTGTGCAGATAAACAAGGCCCTCTATGGGCGTATGCTTTAGCACACGCCATTGAATGAGGCCTTAGTAGTACATTAGCAGGAATTTTGTAAGTTAAGTTATGTTCATGTGTGCAAATAAGGATTTTAGTTTTTTATTTTTTGAAATAGTGATTTGATAAACATTTGCGCAACTATTGTGGGGCCTAAACATATTAGTAGCACACTTTTTTCATTCTACTGGTCATGTGCTTTTAGAAAATGTATGGTTTTGGGGGTCTTTTATAAACTCTGAAAGCTGTAAGTGAAAAATTAAAACCTCCAGATTGTTAGAGAAATGTGGTTATTTACGTTTTTGCATATGTTCAATTTTCACAAGGCACAATTTAAAATTTACAAATATTTGCAATTTATTAAAGAGGAAGTAAACTTCCATGAATTTTTTGTACCCTCCCTTCTCAGAGCAAGCTGCTCAGCTGAGGGTTAATTACCAGTCTCAGCTTTCACTCTGTCTCACCTGATGACCATTGTAATGAGGACCACGTACCTGATAGTTGAGCCTGCTTCTTGTAGAAGGAGACCTCTCATACAGCCCTGGCTTAGAGCCCACTGGAGTGGGGACAGTGGTCTCATGTCAGCAGCTGTAGACCGGATGCCGGAAGCAGAGCCTGGAACACTGCATAGCAGACAGGCTGGAATAGGAACAACAGCAGACGATCAGCAATCACAGTAGCTGGATGCAGACAGGCTGGAACACTGGACAGCTGGAACAGCAGCAGCAGATCAGCAATCACAGTAGCTGGATACAGGTAGGCAGAAGAGGCATGAGACAAGCCGGGTCGAGCACGGATCAGCAAGCAGGCAGAATCAGCAGACAAGGGATTGTCAGAGAACAGGCCGGGTACAGTAACAGGTGTCAGGCTGGCAGAAGAAGCAACGTCAAACAAGCCGGGTCAGGATTGGAGAAGGTAGAATGGTCTAGGCAAGCCGGGTCGAGCAGGTAGTTGATCAGGTAGCAGATAACAGATAGCAGGTATCAGGAACGGACTAGCTGCAGATCTAACAGCACTTCAGGCAAAGTCTGACTTCCTTTTAAAGGCCCATGTGATGTGCTGACAGAGATGCTGGGTCCTAGTGCCCTCCTGCTCTGTCGGATTCTGGGTCTTAGTGTCCTCCTGCTCTTGGTGTCCTGCCAACATCCCTGCGAATGCGTACATGTGCGAGCTTCCGAACGGTCGTGGGAACCTTCGTTTGAATCCGTGCACGCGTGCGCACAAGCGTGCGCGATCGCAGCGCTCGTCTGGATCCCTGACAACCATATCCTGCCTCGTTAGTCAGCTTTCCTAGCTATATAAACTGCCTGGATCAGATCTCAGACGCCTTCGCCTGGTCAACATCTCTGGATGAATCTCTGCTGTGTTTTCCTGTGAAAGACTTTTGCCTGATTGACTTCTCCTCAGTTTCCCAGATTAAAGACTGCTCGGCTGACTTCCCTTCTGGCTCCTGACCCTGCATGCTGTTTGTTTGACCTCACTGATCTCTGGATCCCTGTTTGCTGGCTTGCTTCAACCATCCACTCTGGCTACCTATCCGTGGCTATGTTTTGACTTTGTTTGCTCTGTTTGTTCTATTGTACCATTTTTATTAAATAGTGTGATTTTTACTGCACTTCTGTCTCAGTCTGATTCATTCAGCTGATTAAGTCATTGGCACATGAGTTTTGAAGGAACGGCCACCCATGCCGTTTCTTCAGAGCCCTGTGCTGTGACCGGGGGCTCCCCCATGCATGTGCAGGAGTGATGTCACACGGCTCTGGCCAGTCACACAGCCGAAGTCCGTGGACCCGGAAGGAAGACGGGCGAAGATGGATGCGCCCTCCAGCAGTGACAACGAGGGCTTTGTTTACAGGTAAGTTTCATATAATTTGCTAGTATGCGATGCATTTGTTGTTTATTAACTCAATACAGGTTAAGGTTTTATATTTAGTAGTAATTTAGCAGACATTTTCTATAATATTGTTTTGATAAACATTTGCGCAAATATCTTAGGGCCCTAAAAATCAGTAGCACCTTCTTTTTATGCTACTAGTCATGTGCTTTCATATGTAGGGGGGGGGGGTCTTTTACAAACTCTGAAAGCTGTAAGGGAAAAGTAAAAAAGCAATGGAAAAATTGCAAAAATAGTCTGGCCACCTCAGTTTAAAAGTGAAGCGTGGTGCCTGAGCACCCTCTGAGGTAGAAGAGGAATGGTAATATAATTTTTACCGGACTGCTCTGAGAAATTCTCTCTCTTGGTTCCACGGGAGTGCACGTTAGCACATCTACCTATGTGCCCACATATCGACAGGAGGCCAATCCAGTGGGGACTGAGACCTGAGGGCGGCGACACAAGGCAAAGTACAGCAGGGATCGCATCAATCACATCAATTTCACGTTTGCTGCAGGGAGATCAGAGCATCCACTCACCCTCCTTCCCTGCACACCTGACCACTGGAACCATCTGTTTAACGACACCTTTTCTGCAGCGTGAATTTTACATTTGCATCACAAGAGCTGTAAACCCACATCATAAAAAACTATCAATAATCTGCCTAGAAGGGATAAAGCCTGTCTGATCAGGAGAGATCAGCGATGTGATAACCGTCACTAGACGGTCAGCTAATATGCGGCCAAAGATCTTTAAGTCATTATTACTGACAGAAATAGGACGGAAGTTCTGAGGGAGGGTGTGGTCTTTACCATGCTTTGGTATCAGGGACATATTTGCCATCAACATATCCTGAGGAAATTAATCTCCTTTCAGGATTCAGTTGTCCATGTTAGCCAATTTAGGGATTAATGTGCCAGCAAATTTTTTGTAATAGGAAGCTGTAAATCCATCTGGCCCAGGGGTTTTAGAGGATTTTAAAGAGGAGATTATGGTAGCTATCTCTTCTTCTTTACAGGGGGCATTTAGCAGCAGCAACTGCTCCTCAGTCAATTTGGGTAATGATATGTCTTCTAACTAGGGTTGCCACCTGTACGGGTTTCACCCGGACAGTCCGGTTTTTGAATGATGTGCCCGGGTTTTCATCTGCCTGAGACCCGGACACATTATTCAGAACAGACTGTTCCAGGAGTGACAAGTCTGCCATCTGATGCGCCTCCCTCCCCGCTGGCAGCCTGTTTCACCTCTAGCTGCTTGGTGTGAGGCTGCACTGATGCTGATTGCGGGGGAAATCCAGACTCAGTCGGGAATTCAACCCAGCTTGGCTGCTCAGTGTGAGCCTGCAATGTCTGCCACTGATCGCAGAGGTCAGACCTCAGGCGGGGATTCAGCCAAGCCTGGCTGCTTAGTGAGCACGCTGCCTACAGCTGATCACATGCAAGGAGGGAGCTGCGGGATCCGGAGTCTGGCCATTGATTCAGCCTAGCCCGGCTACTCAATGTGAGTCTGCACTGCCTGCCGCTAATTGCACAGGGGAGCCGCGGGATCGAGACCCGAGCCAGTGATTCAGCCTAGTAGTCCACCTGCTTGGTGTGAACCCACACTGTCTGATAGCAGTGGAGCCAGGATCCAAGGGAGTCTGAGTCGGCCTTAAAGAAGGGATGACTCCAGTTCTACACCGGGGAGAATACCGCCGCCCAGGGAGATCCGATTTTTGGTAATTTGGTGCCTATGATCCGCATTGTTGGGGGAGATCAGCTGGTGGTCAGCTCTGTAGGAATCTGGAAACGTAAACTGGGATCAGAGTGGAATTACTGTAATGTGATTTTCTGATGAACGTGTTCCTGGCTAGACTCTAAATCCCATGCGATCCCTGTCACTGGAGATTATTGGGGCATGTATATTCTATCAGGGGTATCCGATCTCCCCAGTCTATCAGAACCAAAAGACATTATATAGGTGATGTGCAGGGGCATTAAAAGGGCTATAGGCAGTTATATCCTCCACAGATAGAGCAATGGATTTGTCCTGTACAGGATGTATACAGGGTTAAGGATCAATGGCAGTGATCAATAAGCATATTATCAAGGTGGCAATTCAGGATCATATTGGGGACGTCTCAGTGGTGTGTCACTCCCAGCCCAGATAGGCACACAGATTGAGCACTAAACATAGATTGTCCTTATTTTATTGACACGTTGGCTCCTGGACAGGGCCAAAACTGGGATGGGGGACATGTGCTCCATGTGTCATATAGAGAGGGGTGCCACTGCTAGGGTTGCCTCCTGTCTAGGCTTTCACTGGGACCTCCCAAAATTTGATTTAAATCCCAGCCTCCCTTAAAATGTGTGCTAAATCCCAGAACCCAGTGCCGGAAAGGAGTTCCAGCATTGAGTGCCAGTAACTGACCTGACAGGGGCACCTGGCCCCTTCCTTTTTTTTGAATGAACACTGTAAATGATTGTACTGATCACTCACTGTGTCAACCCATAACTGAAGCATAGTAAACATGGTTACTATGCTTCAGTTTGTGAATGAACAGGAAGCCACTGAGCGCAGAGCTCTACTTATTCATTTACTGTTCAGTGCAATTGAGGCTGGAGAGAAAGGGACTGGGAATCCGCCCACTGTCCTTTTCTCTGTATCAAAAGTGCCCCCTGATATTTCACCAAAGCCCTCCAACAGGGCTGTTAAATGTAAAAATTAATACATTTGTAAAAATAAAAAATTACTGACACCGTCCACTGCGCCACTGACAACCAAGCTCTGCCCTACTAGCACTGTCCACTGCATTACTGACTGCCACTGTCTGCTTTTAAGGTAGGTTAATTCATATTTTTATAGTGACAGCTCTTTTATTAATTTAATCATATTTTATGGGTACAAGAATGCTTTTGTTTTATTTGACAATGCCCCTCCTCAGCCACACTTACTGTTCACCATGGTGCACTTAGTGTGCTGCATTACTACTCTCCCGGGTCTTTTACAATCATATAGGGTATACTCCAAAAAATAATTGTGCCGCTAAAGTGTTCGGGTTTGGCTTGAAGAAAAGGTGGCAACCCTACTTCTAACCATGATGAGGATAAGGGGCGAGGTGAGGAAGGTGGTTTGGAAAGAAGAGTCTGATAGTAAGAGGAAAGAATGTTTATAACTTCTTTGGGGTGGGCAGTAAGGTTGCCATGGTGGTCTCAAAGTTTGTATGTGTGTGGGTTGAATAGTTCTGAGGGAGGGTGTGGTCTTTACCCTGCTTTGGTATCAGGGACGTATTTTCCATCAACATATGCTGAGGGAATGAATCTCTTTTCAGGATGCGGTTGTACATTTTAGCCAATTTAGGGATTAATGTGCCAGCAAATTATTTGTAATAGGGAGCGGTAAAACCGTCTGGCCCAGGGGTTTTAGAGGATTTTGAAAGAGGAGATTATGGTAGCTATCTCTTCTTTACAGGGGGCATTTTGCAGCAGCAACTGCTCCTCAGTCAATTTGGGTAGTGATATGTCTTCTAACCATGATGAGGATAAGGGGCGAGGTGAGGAATGAGGTTTGGAAAGAAGGGTCTGATAGTAAGAGGAAAAAATGTTTAGAACTTCTTTGGGGTGGGTAGTAAGGTTGCCGTGGTGGTCTTAAAGTTTGTATGTGTGTGTGGCTTGAATAGTTAGTTTGTTTCAGCTTTCTAGCAAACATGCATTGCTATGTAGGCAAAAGTGGGCTTTCAACCAGCGGAGGGATTTTTCCGTGTGTTCAGAGAGCAAAATATCTAAAATCTAAATTTGGGTAAGTATATCTTGGGATGGTGCTTGGCTATGGGAATGTTATAGTTTATCTGGGTCCAAAGTAAGGGAGCAAATTTCTTAAATGTTTTCCTTCTTTCTGGTTGTGGCAATGTCAATGAGGTGTCCCCTCATCACTGCCTTATGGGCTACCCACAAGGTCATAGGAGTAACCTCATCAGTGTAGTTCTGAATAAAATACTCAGTAAGGCGGCCTGAAATCTGACTGACTAAAGTTGGATCTGTTAATAGGGAGTCATTAAGTCGCCACAATATCTGATTAGCGACAAATATACAAGACGCTGACACTAACTCCCGTAAGACCCTTCTTTTAAGCTTAGACATTAATTAGGCTTTTGACAGCATCCTCTGGCCCTATCTAGACACCATTCTAGCTAAATTTGGCTTTAATGGATCATTTCTAAATGGCTTCAAAGCACTTTACCATCACCCTCAAACCTGTATTAAACTCGCTGGATGGAACTCTGAATAATTTTCCCCTGGGCCATAGAAGCATTCTCTAATATTAGAAGACTACTCGCCCAATGGTCCACATATCATATATCTTTTTTAGGTCGCATTCAAACAATTAGAATAACAATTTAGGGAGTATTGACATTTTACTTTAGGTCCTTACCTCTCTATGTCCCCCCGCCCCACCCTAACTTCAATGCAACTGGAAATCTTTAAATTTATCTGGCAACACAAAAAGCCCCGACTGAACAGACAACTACTGTATAGGGTACAATCCAGAGGTTGCCTGGGTTGTCCCAAAATACTTGGCATCACGCCTGGTACAGCTAGCACAATGGCATACCTATCCGGTATCTATACCCTGACTTTAATTTGAGCTGATCTCTGTGGTTCCATTTTATCTATTATGGACACGACCTGCCTCTCCTAAAGATGTGACACCACTCAGTAGTGTGGTGGGCCAGTCCCTCCACCTCTGGAACTTATATAAAAAAAAGTTGAACCTAGCCTCCGAACCCCTACTTTTAACACCTTTTTTGGAGGACCCTAGATTCCCCTCAGCCATTGGGATTGGCTTGCAGTTTACGAACTTGACTGACTCATGGCTTGGTGACTCTGGGCTCTCTCTTACAAAATTCCACATTTTGCACTTTGGAACACCTCAAATAAACATATGCCCTCCATTGTTGTGATTTTTATAAATACCTACAAGTTTGGTACTTTTTCTCTAACATTCTGACTCAAACTGCAGACAACACCAAAACACCATTTGAAACCCTCTGCGGGGAAGCCTCTAGAGATAGGGGAACCATTTTAACTCTATACAGGTACTTCAATGATCATGATGCTACACCCAAGTCCACAGCTATTCTTGGCTGGGAGACTGAGACTTCTCAGGTGATCCCCGAGGAAGATTGATTGGACATGGATTCCAACATGAACAAATGCACACGCTTCATCTCAGTGAAGGAAACGGTCCTCAAGCTACATACCCGCTGGTATTATACCCCAGATAGTTTGCACCATTTTTACCGGTTAGTCCCCAATACCTGTTTCAGAGGTTGCCGAGATAAAGGCACGCTTCTTCACATCTTTTGGAGCTGTGCAGTTCTGTAGCCCTTGTGGGAACAAACTTCCTCCCTGGTACTTCAAATAACAGGAACCCCTGTTACCCTAGCATATCAGATGTGCATCCTATTTGCTGAACTCCCTGAGGTTTCCTCTCCTCAACAAAAACAAATACACACACTTTTTCAGCCATTCAATGGGCTCTCCCTCAGGTTTTATGGTCACAGGTACTTTCCCGCATGGACTCTATCAGACTGATGGAAAGAGTGCATCACATCCTTATGGACTCCATGCACATCTTTGACAGAAAATGGAACAGTTGGCCCATAGTTATCACATCAGAACCACCAATATAACCCTATGGGTTCTCTAACTTCATGTTAACCTTACCAATAACCAAATTTCTTACCCCGATGGATGCAATATGTTTTTGATTTCTTTTTCTGTTTTATTTCTTACTCTGTGTTTTTTTTAATGAGACATTGTTCCTATTCTTGCCTTCTACTATACCCACAATGAGAGTTATATATGCTTGTGAATGTTCCTTGACTACCGATTGTATCTGTTATGCTCATAGGTGTGCGCAACCTATTGCATTAGGGTGTGCACCCTAAAGCTCAAACGCACATGCGCGCACTCGTGTATGTGTGTGTCTATCTATTTATATGGCATTGGCACATTGATCTCCCTGCCGGCACAGTGAAAGAGAAGAGTGTAAGAAATTCTCTTATGGCAGAGCCGGTGAGAGGGAGATCTTTCCCATCTCCCCGCTATTACACAGAATCAGGGGCATCGCTAGAGGGTGGCTATTGGGGCTATAGCCCTGAGCCTGGGGCCCATAGCCCCAAGTCTCTTACCGTGTGACTGCAGTCCCGCAATTAGCAGGTAAGTCCCAGTCCAGAATGCATTGGACAGGGGCAGAATGAGCTGTGGTAGCGCTGGCTCCCGCTCCACCCTCGCCTCCACCTGACTCTACTCCTGGTCACTGGTTGCTAGAGCCGCCTAGCGTCTAGTAACCAGTGACGTCACGACTGCACCTCCCTCCCTGCCCAGCATTCAAAGCGGAGGAGGATTCCACTTCCCCCTCCTCCGCTCTAGTGCTTGTGGAGCCTAAAGAGTTGAGCCCAGCCCCCCCTGTCATGGTCCTGGACTGGAGCAGACACCGTGGTCTGGTGGCAATGGGGTGCAGGGCAGTGGCATCTTCAAATAGTGAGGGAGGCCTGGGCAGCCGGGAAGAGCCCAGGAGGGGGTGAGAGAGAGAAGACGAGGCCTCACCACCACCTTGAGTAGCATCCCTAGCGCCTCCCAGAGCCTGCACTCCTTCTCCAAGCTCTTCTCCAAGCTCCTCTCCTAGCTCGCTGTGACTGTCATGGAACAGGAAGAAAACAGGCTGACCAAGAGCGGGAGGTAGGTGGATCACACACACCTACCCACACAGACAGGGGCTGGGACAGTAGGGACTGCAGGCAGGACTAGGGGGTCTCTCTTTAGCACCCCCTCTCTTTTACCCGCTCTCATCCACCCCTCTCTTTCTCTGATGTATGGGGAAGCTCTCTGGGGACCCTGATGTAAGAGGGGGCTCTCTGGGGTCCATGATGTATGGGGAGGTTCTCTGGGGACCTTGATGTATGGTGAGACTCTCTTGGGACCCTGATGTAAGGGGGGGCTCTCTGGGGACCCTTATGTATGGGGAGGCTCTCTGGGGACCCTGATGTAAGGGGAGCTCTCTCGGGACCCTGATGTATGGAGAGGCTCTCTGTAGACCCTGATGTAGGGGGAGGCTCTCTGCAGACCCTGATGTAAGGGGGAGGCTCTCTGTAGACCCTGATGTAGGGGGAGGCTCTCTGCAGACCCTGATGTAAGGGGGAGGCTCTCTGTAGACCCTGATGTAGGGGGAGGCTCTCTGCAGACCCTGATGTAAGGTGGAGGCTCTCTG